>BLKR01001373.1:0-298631 GCA_011170035.1 Teleogryllus occipitalis
ATAGCTACCCCCCTATGCCAAGGCTACATTTAGTCACATACATATTTTTTTTTAATTTTCTTAGTAGGAAATGACATATTTTAATGTCTATTTATTTACTATTCCCTCTAAAAGAAATTTTCTTAAAAGTGAGTGTTCCCTTTAAAATAAATTCTCTTAAACGCGAGGGAGGTATATAAAACAACGTGAGCGCCGAAGCGACAGCGGAGGCGCGAACCAGGTCTCGAGAGCGAGGGCCGGAAGGCCCTCGCGAACGTAGCACGTTGGATCCGTCGGGTAGCGACGTGCGGTAGCCCGTCGCGGACCACTTGGTGAAAAAAATGCGTTGGTTAAAGAATTGTGTAGATTATAAAATTAAATTTGTAGCGTGAAAAATACGAATAATCAGTTCACTTAATGAGAGTACGTTGCTACGGAGATTTATACGTACAGGGGGCTTTGGAGCAGGGGGTAGCTATTCTCCCGATCTACCGATAATTCTTAATTAACTTAATAATTATTCACAGAGTTAATATTCGTTTATAGATGAACATCTCTTTTTAATTCTACCGAAAAACGAAACATGTATTATTGAACAGTGGACAAGACTCGAGACCGCGCGAGGATTGTGAATGACAACAAACAAAACAAAAGCGAGAGACTTGATCAGAGTTATAGCTTCATAAGTTGGCTATTCCGACAGGAAATCTTTCAAGCTGCCATATTGCGAATTTAGTGCGGCCTAATACACGGCCTGGAGTTCTATTATAATATTTCATAACCCTTAACAATATTACGAAAAAATATGTGTTGTTGTATCATCACTAGTTTCATCTGAAATATTGGTTGGAGGAATGAGGTGTAATTCCCTATCCATCAGTAGCACATCTACAAGTTTTTATGTGGATGGTATCTTATGTACTGCCAAAAACCGTCAAATTTCCTTGGGGAATTACACACTATACTATGAATTGTAAAGCTTTAAAAATATAATTTGAAACTAAATTCCAAGGTATAAAAATTACTGTATATACAACAATGTTTACAAATGTATAATAAACTAAAATAAAGGGTATAGCCGAATAAGGGTGTAAAATGTGCCCCCAAAACGAAATCGATAATCGCGATGCTCATAGGAAAGAGCATGCCGTAAATTCACAAAAAATCAGTCTCTTGACGCAATCTGTTGCAGAGATACGAGAAACGTGTTTTTCAAGTTCTATTTTTTTCTCAGCTTCTATTGCATGTATCAGGCTGAACAAAATTGGAGAGACGGGGTAAAATAGTTGAATTTTAAGATATTTTTGGCAACCAATTCTGACATCAAATTCAAATAGAAAAAAATAAATAAATTTTTAAAGTGGATTTTCGACGTGTGTGACGTCGCGATGTAAAAACAACACAGATCCGGTGTTTTTTGTACAGGTTTATTTACAATAACTGTATATTACAATGTTCATTAACATACTCCTACGGAAACACAGCACTCCCATTCCTGAGGCAAGCCGCCCCAGCCTGACCCAGAGCAGCTAATCTGGGGACTCTTGTCTCGTGACAACACGCCACCCTCGCAAGCCAAGCCCCTTCACCTATCAGCAAAAGTGCTCCGCACCGCGATTCGGCCCAAACTCGAATGAATACGGTTTCCTCCCCAGCCCCAATCGCGAGGAGTGACGTGACAGACCTACGCTGAAACCCCGCCGACCGCGTCACCTCATTACTGAGTTTTGGGCCGGTTGCAAAATGGGGCCCGCCGCCAACTACAGGCGATCTGTCCTCACATCATTCTACGCTAGCTGACCCCCAGATGTTCCCAGACACGGCCCCGACAGCTCCGGTTGCACCGCCAGCCCGGCGCCTGAACCACCCCTCCCCGGGCCGGCCACCCGCCTTGTGCGGTCCGATGAAATGCTAAGACGTTACACGTGATAACGTTGGAGTACTGTCTCAGTTTTTCCCCCTAGAATGTGTCTTACAACAATCTATAGCATATTTTTTCAGATTTTTAAACAACTCTAACAAACAACAAATGTGACAATTATAACTGCATTCATATCGTTAAATCATGTCCCGATAATAAGTCGTAATTCACAGAAATTAGCTCCGGAGTCATTGTTGCCGAGCCATTGTTTCATTCCAATTTGATATTCCCTGAAGGATAGCAATATTTATTTAATATATTTCAAATAGGTTTTACATAAGTTCCAAAAGATTAATATGTAAATGTATAACAAAAGCTCGAATGTAAGAAACGAAGAAAAAATATGAAATAATATACAAATTCTAACTTACGAAGCATTCAACTACCTGGAATTACGTTCATGAAACGCACTAAATTCGAAGCGGACTACTATATTTGTCGCCAAATTACACAAAAGTACTCATATTTCCAAAATTCAACATGACGTTATTTGAACATCTATTTTGGATGAACACATTTCATTAACAAAAAAATTGTATCAACACAATTGTAGTTGCAGGTTGACACCAAAAAAATTTTTAATTCTTTAAATTGTCGAAAAACCAGGCATTTTAACGAACATGAGACGCTCCATTCTCTTAAGAGTCCTTTACGTTATCTAAGGTCTAAATGTAATCAAAAAAATTTGTGCCATTTTTAAGAAAAAATTGTTTAAAGAAAATTAAAATTCTTTATGTTTGACACAAAATTTCGTAAAAAATACTCACGTTTTTGAAAAATTGAGCATTATTTTTATGTTTTTCATGAACACATTTCATGAAGAAATTTTTTTATCTTCATACTTGTAGGATGCCGAAAAAAATTTGATTTTTTTCAATTTTCAAAAAATCAAGGTTTTCTACCAACATGAGATCTGCACTATTCTCTTAAATGTTTTTCAGACAATCCAAAAACAAAATTTTATCAAAAACGATGAAGCCGTTTTTGAAAAAAAAATGTTTCAACAAAATTAAAAATTGCCTGTTTCACGCCAAATTATGCGAAAATACTCAAAATTTCGAAAAATAGTACCTGACCTTCTTTCAAAGTCTATCTTTAAGAAAAAGATTTATTAAGGAAAAAATCTCTATCTTTAATATTTTAGTTTTGGGAAGACTCCGAAAAAATTTTGAACTTATGCAATAATTGAAAAACCAGGGTTTTCAACGACCATGAGACCTGCGCCATTTTCTTAAATGTTCTTCGTACTACCTATATATTTAAAAAATAAGGTATTTTGCCATGGCTTCGTTTAGAGCTTCTACTGAACCGATTGTAGTATTTTTTCCTTTAAATGAAAGAATGTGATCCCTAGATGTGTTATCAGATATTGTTTGTGTTGATTCACCAACATTTACGGTGTAAATTAATTAATTAAATCATTCTTTAATAGTACGCTTATCAATAGTCAATTGTTTTCTTCCAAAGGGTGGCTCTTTGAAAATTGATATATATGAGTCTATAGATGTGCGTCCCCGCCGCTTCATGGTGGCGCTGCTTGATGTTTTTGTTTTGATTCTTGAGATTTGTTCACAATTCGTCAAGGTTTTGTTTCAGTGTAATAATTGCATTGTGAAGATGACAGTTTGCATATACATATTTGCTTTTGTTGTGTATTTTGTGGAGAACATTCGGACAGTGGGTTTTGTGCGGTTGTAGTGAAGTTGTTTACAGGTTATGTCGAATTCCGAATCGTTGCCCACGCGCCCCAAAAGACTCAAACGCACTACATTGACTGGGAGCAGGGAAAGAGAAAGTCAGCGTATGTGTCTTGATAGTGAGGTCATTTCGTTTTCTGTTGGGTTATTGTCTATGAAATGTCAGTTTTGTTCTACTTTGTACTTCCCATGTCAGAGAAATTCTGTAAACGAGTTTACTGTGTGTTGCTTACATGGGAAAATAAGTTTACCTTCGAGCAATATGCCAGAAGAAATCAAACAGTTGTTTATAGGAGATTATGACACATCAAAAAACTTTAGAAATAATATCCGTCAGTATAATAGTGGTCTTTCTTTTGTGTAATTTGGTGCCGATATTGCATTGTCACCTGGTCATGGCCCATACGTGTTCAACATTTTGTGAACTCCACATCACAGAATATCTTCGTTATACCCTAAAGATTCAAACAATGCAACATATTGTGAACATTAGTCTGGGCACAGTATTTTACATTTATCTTAGATCACACCGTCATATTTTGACGGGTTCTCACTAGTCCAACATTAAAACTTTAATAATAAATGATGGATAATTTCTTTTGAAAAATTTGAAAATCTCTCAGGTGGTTCATGTAAGTACCCCCAAAAATTAAAAGTTTCAAATTCAAGGGGCCGGTACAACAGCTAGATCGATTGAAGAATATCACATTTGGAGAAAATCGGTTGAACGGTTTAGCCGCTAGCGTTGATTACAGATGGACGGACAGACGATTGCTGTCAATCGATTTTTCGGTAGCGTAAATTCCATTTTTCCGTAAAAACGTAATGCACAACAATCACTAAGTTTTACTTTCTCGCTACCGCTTACGCAGTAGAGAGAAAATTGTGTAATACTGCGCGAAAAAACGGTGAATTTTCGGCAGAAAAACTCTTTTTTACAGAGTCCTGGTAACGAAAAAGTGGATAAATCCAGTTGCTAAATATAGAAAAAAATCCTCTATCACGTGATGAAGACAGTATCCATGTTTGTAAATCCTTGATGAAAAATAGAATGACGGCAAAACGTGTCTGTCCGACCTTCTGTGAACAAAGCAAGCGGCTAAAGTGTTCAGCCGATTTTCTCCGAAATTGATATTCCCCAATCGATCTGACTGATGTCGTGGCCCCTTGAATTTGATACTGATATTTTAATTTTTGGGAGTGCCCCTGGGACATTTCCCAAATAAAAAAAAGCTTCATATTTCTGATTATTTTTGTTGTTGAATAGTGTGAAGGACGTTTAAGAGAATGGAGCAGGTCTCATGATAATTGAAAACCCTAATTTTTCGAAAAGTGCAAATTAAAATTTTTTTCGATGTCTTCTTACAACAAAAATATTATAGACGATGTTTTTTCTCTTAATGAAATCTGTTCCTGAAAGATAGATTTGAAATAAGGCCATGTACAATTTTTCAAAACCTTGAGTACTATTTTAGAGAAGTCAGGGGACTAATATTGCCCCAAAATAATTCTTGAAAAATTACCTAAATTTTACTAAAAATTACATGAATAATACTATTTTTTTCTAAATACTGGTTGTGACTTTATTTGAAGAACAGTCTTTGAACAGCAGATTTCATTTTATCACCTGATGCACAAAGGAACACATATGTAAAACAATCTATAAAATTATTTTTCCGAAATAGGCTTTTAAAATACGAATTTTAGAGCTTAAAAATACAAAGGAAAAAATATTTTTGAATAAGATCTAATTTTAAAGATCTATTTTTGAATAAGAAAAAAATATATATTTCAATAAAAAAAGATTTTCAGGATTGTATTGAAACATATTTTTCTTGACACTCCACAGGGGGGGGGTGCGGGGAGCGACAGGTTCTCGGGACTTCGATAGAAATCTCAGTGTAACAGTTATCTCTTGGACTAGATAGCAATGAGAAATCACAAAAGTGTTTTTTTAAATTCTGGAGAAATAATAATTATTTATTCAGAATTTAAAAAAATAATTACAAGAAGGAACACGGTACGCGAAGATCTGTAGAAAGAGACAAAAACTGGGAAGTCCGCATTGAAAGCGAAAAAGATGGACAGCCCTGCAAACGAAACAGTGACGTTTCGAAAGAAGCTCATACCGCTATGCCGGGCTGAGCGAAGACCAGGGAGATGAAAGATCTAGAAACGTGCGGGAACTGTAGGAAGACCCCGAAAAAATTGGACATTTCCAAAATTCAAAGTGGTCAACGAAAATGAGACCTGCAGCATTCTTTTAAGCGTCATTTTCGCTATCCAAGTAAAAGGTTTGATAAAAATATGTGGAGAGATTTTTGAGAACCATTTAAAAATGTTTCTTCATGATACTTCAAGTAAAATAGATACAAAAATCAAAATATCCGTTTCAGACACGAAGAGCCTTGAAGTTAGTTCAGAACGAACGGGGAATGTCAATTTTAGAGAAAATTCTCTGTATGGTTTAGGTGCTAGCGTTACTGAGACACACACGGACGAACGAACTGACAGACGTTTTGCCGTCAACCACTTTTTCTGTAAAAAGGATTCACGAAAGATCTGACAACACAAAGTGTTGCAAGACGTAATTAATATTCCTTCGTCCACTTTTTGACAAGGGCCCACATTACAGGTATTTGTCGAAAAATCGCCGCAGCATTACAATATTTACTATGTAAGAACGTAGTAAGGCGAGAAATTAGAGTTGAACACTTGCATTTGCAATTTTCAAAAAGTCAGAGATTTTTATTTACTTTAGTTCAAGATCTGATATTAAAGAACAGATTTCATTAAGGGAACAAGTGGTTCTAGAAAAGCACATGCTTTCTCCAATAACCTTTGCAGTTCTCAGAGAGTTCTACGAAAATGAGATCTGGGCAATTTTTTAAGCGTCCTTTGTTCTATCTGAGCTAAAAATTAAGGAATAAATTAGGAGCCTTTTTTGAGAGAAACATATTTTTTAGGGATGGGTCCTCGATACTTTCGATACCTCGATACCCTCGATATTTGGGTGGTATCGATAGCGATCGATACTTTCGTAAAATGACTCGATACTTTTTCGATACTTTCAATTATTTATGCCATTCCTCATCTCTTCTGATTTTACGGAAGAATTGTCTTCTTTACATTCCTCTTTCTCCTAGTTTTCTTCTGTTAGCAACAAGGAAGTGTCCGTCTGTTCAGATTCACTTACAGTCGTTGAAATTATCCAACGCTGCAACGTCCGAGCGCCGTGCCCCGCTCTTTATCCCACTCGCGCCTGTCACCATCGCTTGAAATAGCTGGCAATTCGCGACCAATTCAGCTTTGGGAAACTCTTCTTTGTGAGTTCCCAGCAATCTAGTGACGACAGGCATGATAAGCAATGCTCGATGACAGCGTTTCTTCTCGGGATACTCTCCTCCTCAGCCCACTGCGGAGGCATCTGACGGAGCTCTTGAGTTCAGTTCTGCAGTTTAAAATGACCGCAAGACGACTACATTAGTGCATTCCATAAACAAAAAGAGTGAAGTGTGGAATTATTTTGAAGAGGACTCAAAAGATGACAATCGTGCTAAATGCTGCACCGGACGTTTGAATCGTCGCAGATCGTACAAGTGAAGTGGTAGAAGTTAATGACCCATGGCCAGTCCTGTCAAGATCATCAAGTTCCAACACAAATCAACCAACACTAATTGATTTTTTGGCCACAAAGAACATATTTAAATCAGGAGACAACCGTTCAAAAGCAATAACAAGAAAATTTTCTTACATGATACGCAAAGATAATCAATCGATCATTATTATTGAGGACAATAGATTCCAGGAATTAATTAAACATCTTGAACCTAGATACACCATGCACACAAGAAAATAATAACCCTTTAATCACGATTTCGATTCTCCAATATTTCCGTAGTTAAAAAAATTAAATCACTGTATATGATTCCGAATAACTTATTTTCATTATATACATTAGAAATTTCAAATTAGAAAAGCATTTATTGTTCAAAATTTTAATTCACTTAATTTATTTTTTCGCCATCCTCAACTACTGAACCCCCGAAAATGCATTGACATATATGAATATTTTACGAATATCTTTATACGAATATTTTGAAGAGTGATTACGAAGTATCATGCTGTGAATACGAAACCACAGCACAAGAAGATGAATTAAATGTGCGAACTTTCTTCCCCCTGATATAAATCTACTATCTTACTGGAAAAACAAAGTGATTCTCCTCAATTTAAGAAAAAGTGCCGTTCGATACCAGTGCATTTCATCAGCTACAGTGATTTCGGAGAGACTTTTCGGTACAGCTGGATTGATAAGTGACAAAAAAGAAATAGAATGGACACAGAAAGAGTTAGAATGTTAGTTTTACTTAATAAGTATCTTTAAAAACTTTAAAAAATGTATGTTCATCTCAATAGTTTTTAAATATTAAAATAGTACATGTATGCATGTGTGAAGAACAAAATATATTCTTCCAATTCTGATTGAACCACTTTTACTGCTGAGCCTTTAAAGTAGTATGGTATCGAGTATCGAGTATCGAGTATCGAAGCTCTCAGACAGGTAACGATATCGAGTATCGAGTATCGAGAAATCCCGGTATCGACCCATCACTAATATTTTTATTAGTTGTATTAACTTCAAGCAGATATTACGTGAAAACTAATCTGATCTAATTTTTTTAACAGGTTTCTTTTAGGGAAAATCTCTTTCATCAATATTGTGCATTTGGAATGTAAACGTTTTTGCAATTTTTAAGCCTCCAATACTCTGAACGAGAAAAAAAAGGATTCTTAAAAAAAGTTTAGAAATATTGTCTACAATTAACGTAAAATTATACAAATTAATGCTGTTAAAAAAATTAACATTACCTTACTTAAAGGTGTCTTTAAAGAAAAAGGATTTATAAAAAAAAACTGAACGATCAATAATGTAGTGTTGTGTAGCCGCAGAAAAGTTTTTGTTTAGCACTTCGCAAATTTCGCAATTTAGCACATCGAAAATTCAGAGATTTGAAAATTAATATACCCCGATCAATCTGAACGAACTCAAACCACTGCCAATTTGAAACGTTATTTTGATTTCTGGGAGTACTTTACATAAAGCTGTAACATTTTCAAAAACTTCCCAAAAAGTCTCTGAAGTATTTGATTGAACGTTTTCCTGTAATGGCCAATAGGCGCTGAAAAATTGAGTCAGTTCCACTTTTTAAAAATCAGAAACTGAATTTCCGAAAATTGTTGAGGGTCCAAATTTTTTCGTCATTTCCCGATAACTACAAAATAGAAGATAGAGATTTTTGCTAATAATATAGATCTTTATATAACACATACAATTTTTCGATAAATACTATTAGTTTTGGCGTAATTTCAGTCAAGTACAGCCTATGCAATTTCTAAGAAATTATTTTCTCAAAAAACTGCTCCAAATTTTTTCTTTAAATGTTTCATTTTTTCTCGGATAGAGTATTAAACGCTTACAACATCGCGTAAGTCTAAAGTTCGGCGAACTCTTCGTATTTTCGAAAATTGCAAAAAATAACAGTGCCAAATTACAATAGTGTTGATAGATATTTTGTCTTAATGAAATCTGTTCTAAAAACTAAAAACATATCTTTAAATAAGGCCGTGCCCGTGTTTTTCTAGTAATTTCTTTTGAAATTAAAGACAATTTATAAAAAATCTCAAAAACGGTCCTAAGTTTGGTCTTTAAATGATTGCTCAAATAAAGGACGCTAAAATGCAATGAAGGTTCTATTTTGTTCCGTATGATGAAGATTCCATTCCATGAATATTCTATACTTTCACACAAAAATGAATATTACAAAAGTAGTACAATATCGATAATAGGTTATTTAATGACAACTTTTCTTCAAAACTAGAACGTGAAATAATGTAAATTCAAGTCTCTGAAGTTTTGAAAATTGCTAATGCAAACGTCCAACTGTTTTTCTTTCTTGCCCTTACTTCATAAGAAGAGAAAATATTGTAATAGTGCGACGGAAAACGGTGAATTTTCAACAGAAAAAACTCTTATTGCCGAGCCCTAGTAACGAAAAAGTGGATAAACATGTTCCTATGTACTGTAAATTACTTTCTCTAACGTTCTGTGTAGCCAGAATCAATGTTTTATAAGTACAGTGATACTAAAAATCGATTGATGGCAAAACGTCTGTCTGTCTGTGGTGAAAGCGTGTCCTGAGGACATGAGTAATGTTCATGTAATCTTGTGTCAAATGTAGGACATTTATAATTTTTTTAATTTTTTTCTCAAAAACAGCTCCAAAATCTTTTAAAAGTTTCTCCTCGTATATATCAAAGAACTGTAAAATATTGGTTGTAGTCTTGCTTCTGGCGATCGGACGTGTAGTTGAAAATTACACAAAGTTAACATTTAAAAACTACAAAATCGAACATACTACATATTTTTGCCCTAAATAAAATCTGTTTTAAAAATCAGCTCTTTAACAAAGAACATGTACAGGATTTTGCAAAAGACAGTATTTTTAACGTTATTTGCACTTGAAATTAATGCAATTTATTTTTAAAATCTCAAAATCGCTCCAAATATTTCTTCAATTTTTTCCATGCACAAAAAAGACACGCTTAAAAGAATAAGGTTCAGCACGCCTAAAATAATGGGTTTCAGAAGAAGCAGGTCTCACTTTCGTTGATCTCTGAATTTTCGGATATTGGTTGTTGGAAATAATGGGAAAGACAATTAGATTTTTAAGCGTTGATACAAGTGACGTGAGAGTGAATGGTTTACTGATGAAGCTCAGTTCGAGTTCGCTCAGTGTAGCGAGTTCACTCGATACACCGATGTTCGAGTCTTGGCACGGAATAAAGTATTTTGATGGTTGAAAACACTTTTGGAGGTTCATGTAGTATAATATTGCGAAGCCGTTACAAATAATGCAAGCAAGTATGTGCTGTTGTACCACCACTTAATCTCGTTTTGGAGTTCCTTCTTGAGGAATTGGAAAGCCAATCAGGGTACCCGCTATTGGAAAGAGAGTGTTATCTTTTGCTGACGATTTGAAAAAATATAAATTTTGAAATATTTAAGATTGAATTTAAAAAAGGATTTTTACCTTTCTAAATGTGGTTACTATGTCCCAGGGACTCAAGAATTGGTTGGCACATTGTGTTGGAATATCTTGGAGCCCTCTACATGACATTGTACGTAGCTAAGTATTGATCATTTCAAATTAATACATTTGAAGCATTCTGGTTCATTGAGAACCCCCAACTGGATAGGCTGGGGGGGGGGGGAATTCCTCTGGCCAGTAAAGTTCATACTTTAACATACCAGATTATGAACTTCTCTATTTGAACAGCTTATAATCGAAAGCACCCATTGCCAATTTGATGGACGCAGTGGCGAGGTTTCAGAAGGCGCATTTGAAGCCCACTCAGAAATTGGCATTACTTCAAACCTATATAATGCCACATTATCTCTATCAACTGGCTTTGTCAGTGCCATTTATGTCGATGCTCAGTGAAGAGGCTGGTCAAATCAGAGTGGCAGACTAACCGTTCCTTCATCTGCATATGAGAATCGCAGATGGCAGTATATTCAACGTGGCCAAGAGATACGAGGATTGTGATTGCTGCGGTTCGCCCAACATGTTCCTCGGGTAGCATTAAACCTTGGTTTACGATTAGGAAAAAAAAGCAAATCCTATTTGCAGATGTCTGAGCGTCTGTCCGGGTTTCTACCGACGGATAGGAAAAGCAGCCAAAACATTCAGGCTCAACCTAGCCTACACTGAACAAGGTATGAGGGATTTTGGGAAGATACGCACCGATCACTAGGTAGCAACCTGGGAGAAGCTGGGATCTCAAAGGAGATCCGTATATGCACATATAAACGTTTCGGTTGAGAATGCCTTTTTAAGAGATGCAGTCAAGACTAAAGATTTACGACGAGATTAAGAACTTTATACAGAACTCGATGAACCAAAAATTGTCAACCATCGTGCATTTTAGAAAAATTCAAATCTAAATATTAATCTTCTTTTCAAAGTATCGGGAAGGTTCAGTTTAGCTGTGAGGCTGGTGGTATAGCAAGGCCCTACCATCCGGTAAGCCGTCTTACGGAATGGCGCTAGCAAATAGAAGCAGCAGCCAGACGCCAATTTGCGCGGGAGTTAGAATTAAAGCAACTATCTTTCTTGACGTAAATATACCTTCTCAATTGAGCTCACAGGCAGTATTTCCGCTCTCTTTGCAGTGACTTTGACCGTGAAATTCTAGAATTCGAGTCCCGACAGTGGTGAATTTTCGATAATAGCTATATCTGGTCGAATTCAGTCGCTGTCTGTTTTGATCGGATCGGTAGTTTCTCGCAGTTTCTCCTACCAATACTAGAGTAGTAGACTATTCTAAAGAACGGGCCCATATTTATTAGAGACGTAAAAAAATTAATTGTTGTTAAGTATTTTTAATTTTGCGCAGCAGTCCTGGGCTAGACTCTCCAGTCCTGATGTGACATTTGAATTATATTGGCCTTATATCTGGTAGGCCAGTTCCTTTGGAACCCATGTTCTACAACTATTCACCTTTTATAAATAATAGTTAAAATGAGAACAGCTGCTATGATTTTAAACAGCCAAAAACACAAAACCAAAATATTCAAATAGTAAATTATAGTAAGACAGGTAATTTCAACAAAAATAAAAGGCAAATAACAAGGCAAATGAATTAGTTCACATTTTCATTCACATACAGGCATTTTGATAACAAATAATTGAAAAAGTCTACTGAACAAATGATTTTCATTCCCAGAAACAGAAAGATAGATTGAAGGAAAATTGCCTTACATCGTTTCTTTTATATGCTCTTCTCTGACATAATTATTTTTGTAGTGTATGCCCTAAGGATTTAGTTGGGGTGTATCCCAAGATGGAAAACATTATACAACTATTGACTGAATTAATTTATCTTTAAAACATTTTCACTGTAAATAGTTCTGTGCATAAAATGACTTGCTTTCAAATTTTGTTATTGACTTGATATTTCTATATACTGATTTTGCATTGTTTTAATAGAATAAGCAAGTACTAAAAGCCAATGCATCACTCTTGTAGAAAGTAAATTCTTTACATTTAAAGCCTTGTATAATTTAGTTGCAGGATAGGATAAATAAATAAGTTCAAATAAAAAAATATTGGTTCAGAAACAGAACAGATTTAGTGAGCTGCTGCCGAATAATTTTTTTATGCAGTTGACTATTATGTAGTTTTGCCATATGATGGCACCTTACATCAACATACCCTTTAATAATTTTCATCATCAAGAGAACTCTGTGATCCTCTGAGAATACATTTTCTTTAATGTGTTCATTTAACTCTGCAAATATATTTTCTGATGCAACACAACATAGTACATTGATCATTATCTTTTGAAGAAAATTTTGTGAAGTGTGCCCATTATTAATTTCACAGAAATATCTTAAAAGTTTTTCAGTTTGTGTGCAAACTCTAATGACACCTTTTGATGGTATTGTTAATCCACCATTGGTTTTTTAACAATGAACTCATTATTCTCAATAGAATTTACATCATTACATAATAAAGAATGTATGCATGACACACAAGTAAATGTTTTCTGTATTTTCCTGACAACAAATCCTGCTACATATACCACAATGTTTCCACAATACTCATTCAGAGTGTCAGGAAACACAATAAAGTCACCACCTTTGGATTCCTCCTGAGGTTCACTTCAATCCAATCTTAGAAATGTTTCAAATATCACAGGATCAAGCACTTTTGTTTTTGACCATGACAATAATGCTGTTTTGTCTTGAGGTTGACAGTTTCCTGACAATTTAACCCCAATTTCATTTTTTATTAGAGAAGCTCTCCATGCAGCCCGAAATTGTAAATATGATGGATTGTTGTTCCAACCCAATCGTCCCCTAATCATTGAAAAATACATTTCTAAATGATCTTGGCTAAACTTGTAAGTTGCCAAATACTTCAACTCTCCATTGATGCACAAGTCTTTAAAAAGTCCCTTAAAACTTCTTATAATGCAAACAAAACCAATAACGCCAGTTTTTTTAGGGCTCTCATACAATAACTGCCCAGATGAAGTTTTTAACCCAAGCATATAAGTTTCTGCTTCTTTTAGAAAATGCATCCAATTAGTTTCCTTTCTTAATACAGCTTTGTACCTTTCTGCAAAAGGATTTTTTGAATTACATACATCAAAGACCCTTTCAAAAAGAGAACAGAATTTAGCTGTTGCTGCAGCCCCTTTGAATTCTACATCTTTTATGTCATTTTCTAAATACTCTAAAGCTTTGGCGACTGAATTCTTCAAAACTTGTACGGCAAGATGAACCTTAATTTTCTAGGTTTTGAAATTCACATGATTTTCTTTAATTTTGTTTTCTAGACTATGACTTTGATTTTTTTATCATTGTTAAGTTTTTCAATATATTGCCAAGATATTTTATCACCATTTGAATCTTCAAGAATTTTCATATCACCAAAAATATTTCTTATCATCTTTAACACATAGCATGCATGTAAAATTATATAAATATTTTTACCAGAAACATGATTTATGAAACTAGTCATCTTTTTCAGTGATAAATCTGCACCCAGTTCTCTTGCCAAAGATATATTGCTGGGCAATCCATCAAATATTAAAGCTATAACTTGAACCCCACAATCCTCCAGCATATGGATAGCTGTGACAACAATACATGCTTTGTCAGAAGCACTGCAAGCAACTTATATGCTTGGGTTAAAAACTTCATCTGGGCAGTTATTGTATGAGAACCCTAGAAAAACTGGCGTTATTGGTTTTGTTTGCATTATAAGAAGTTTTAAGGGACTTTTTAAAGACTTGTGCATCAATGGACAGTTGGTGGATCGATGGAGATTTGACACGATTTATCATAAAATAAGCAATGGGAATTTTCCACGAACTGTTTATGGCTACAACCGTCAAAACAAGCTCTTCTTTTGCCCCCTCACATTCACTTTCCTCTACACTACGAGCTCCTCCAAGATCAACATACCCCACAAATCGTGATCCATCCCATTCTATTGCTTTTCAAACACATATTTCGTCCCAAATACTTTCCCTTCTTTATGCCTGGCCAGTCTCGACTTTATTGCTGACAAAGCCTCTGCAGATAAACATGGTTTATTCTCTATGCTATGCCATCTACGTAATGTGGAGGGATGTAGTACACAACTTCATAAAACAGACCTAACATACCGATAAGCAGCAGGCGAATAAAAATGTAAAGTTAAGGCAAATGACTTAAGAACATTACAGTATTGGGAATTGTTTGGTGAAACTATTCTATTAAAAAATCTCTCTCGTAACATTATTAAAACACGTATTTAACACCTCACTAGCTTTTTCAGACAAAAACTTTTCAGTTTTCAATTTGTTTAAAAGGTCAGTTACATTGTTAATTTGCCTCTCTTGCCTCCTACTCTTCGCAACAGCACTACACAATTGTTTTCTCACTTGCTTAACACTATTATTTTTTCTCTCAATCACATTGATTTTTCTCTTAAGAGAATTTGAACTTTTGGGTAAATGATAATTTTGTTCATTCTCAACATTTTCAATGGATAATTCAGGAGGCAAATTGTCACAATTTTCTTCACTGTAGCTCCTTTCTCGTGGTGGTTTCCTCGTCTGGATGGCCTACAAAATAATTAATTACGATTATTTTCCATAAACCACAAATAATTAAACAGACTTATAAATCAAAAAGGAAGCAAATAAACCCAACCAACACTTACTGTCTGTAAATGTGAAGGAAAATCAAATTTCGTGGGCACAGCATCCGCTTTAGCTTTCGAACGTTCACATAACCTCGATAAAAACAATTTTCTTCGAAGTGTTGTGAAATGGTATTTGGGAGGCTTAAAATTCTCCCGGTGTATATTTCTTACCCATTCCTTGCATAAGTCTGGGTTAGAAATAGGGAATCTAAAAAAACAACATTACATTCATGAACGTAATGTACATGTACTACTCGCGCAACTTTTCTTGAACGATAGATTGAAGAAATGCGGGCGGAGTGGGGGTATTAGTTACAAAGTTGGCCCTTAGAGTATTTACAGGAAGACCAATCTGTGGAAAATCAAAGTCAAACCTGCTACGTGTGCGGCCAAGTCATCGCTGTGGATAGGCAACAGCAGGGACTCAAGATAGGAATTTTAGGTGCCTTCCTTGAAGGACCTGGATCTGCCTCAGCCATTTCTTTAGTTAATGGTAATAAAGCTGAACAGAAGTTCTCGACAATAAAAGCAACTCGCTTTGACTAGCTTCTGTTTGATGCCAACAAAGTTTTAATGCTTGGAATGTTGTCATCCTTGCTCGCTGTGAGCTTTTGCCTTCAACTGTTTATTGCTCAAGGGAGGGGGAAGCAAGGTCATCGTTCAAGAAAAGTTGCGCGAGTAGTATACATGAGGTTAGTCAATTGAAATTATAAGATTTAACTGTAGAAAGATATGTCTCAGCCTTTCGAATATCTGTTTGTACACGCGAAAGCGGCACAAGACATCACCATTTTCCCACTGGAAAATTAACGCGAAGAATCACACGAAAACACAACACAACTGACGGTATCCTATGTTCCTCAAATGCAGACGCCACGTCTTGCCATAAAAATGGCCGACTTCTACTTCAATTTGCGCTGTTGCACACTCTAGTACCTCTATGTGGTATAAGGACAACGTGAATGGCATGGTAACACGAAAAATGTGAGTTCAAAACCTAAAGCGGATAACATTTTTTTGCAGGTTGGAAACAGTTTTGCAGGTTCATGTAGTATTATAACAGGGCTGTCCAACCGGCGGCCCGCGGTGCCATATATTGTGGCCAGCGAAAGGTTATTAGTCAGAAGTGAAAGCCCCTTGGATAGACGACACGCAACAACATTGCGCCCCTAGCGCACGCGCCCTTTTGGGATCAACACCCCTCAATATAAAATTGGGTTAAGTTTAGAATTAAGAATTTTTTCTAGTAAATTCAGAAATTCAAAATCATCCAAATGTGTTTCACTGCGTTAAGCATGATATCACGAACGGTTCCTCCCACCTCTTCGTTTCAGTGCAGCCAGGTAAACTACCGTCATCAACAATACAGGGAAGTCAGGTAATGTCATCACTCGAGTAATGTAAATACGGCCCGCAATCAAATTAAATATTTTTGTTGTGGCCCCTGAGACCTTGCATGTTCGCTTATGCTGTTACAAATAATGTGAGAAAATATGTACCGTTGTGGCACTAGTTGCCTGTAGTATAAAGAAATACTATTCTGTAGAGTGTAAATTCCCAACAAAAAACGGGACAGGTGACTCAGTGCATCAACTGATGTCACTGCAGTGCCTCTGACCGGAAGGTCCTAGGTACGAGTCCCGACAGTGGCAGGATTTTCGACACTAGCTTGTCAGCTAGGTCGAATTCAGTCACTATTTGGATGAGAATTCTAGCAGCCGGCTGCTCTGATCGGTAGATTTCCGTGTTTTTTCCGGTCAATACCAGGCTAGTGCTGGAGCAGTACCCTAACAAACGGGCACGTGTTATAACACGCACTACACTACCAGACATGCCGGGAGACCAGTCTGGAGCTTAGAGCTTGTCCCGGCTGGGGCGGTGCCCTGCTAGTGGCAGATACCTGGTTGGGGAAACCCCACTAGCCGACGGTAATTCGGCGTCAGATAGCGCCATCCAGCGGTAGAAGATCACAGCCACCTCCCAATGAAAAAACATTCACCTCACTTACGGGACTAATGACTTCAGACGTTGACGCGCCCGGAATCACTAAAGACCAACCAACTAACCGACAAAAAAAAAAAAGCTTTAGTTCAAACATTACTCACAAAATTCAAGGAGCAGCTTCAGTAGGAGCCACTATCGCGGGACCATTGAGCGGCAACGGCGGCGGCGGCGGCGGCGGCGGCGGCGGCGGCGGCGGCGGCAGCGGAACGCGGGCCTCTAACCGGTTCTCCTCGTCTCCCTTCTCTGGCGCTCTCGCTTCCCTCTCCCCCTCGAGCGCGGGAGCAGGGCTTTGTGTGCTCCAATTAGCCACAGCGCCTTCCACTTGACATTCTAATTCGCCGTGCAGTGGCCGCTGACGCCGGCACCCGCCACCTGGAAGCGGACCCGAAGGCCGGCTGGCCTTCCCTGCCCCTGCCACCGCCCAATCCACCAGAGAGAGAAAGAGACAACCTCTGTACTTCATCTTTGGCTTCTTTTTTCTTCAGCACTTTTCTTATCGTTTACAAATCTTCGTTCTCCTGTCTTATTCCCCCCTATTTTCCTCTTCTTCTCAGCAATGAGGATATTCTTTCTTCGAATACATTTCGAGGGAAAGCAAGATTTTCTCCGCGTGGCCATATATTTTTAATTTGATTTTGTTATATATTCTTGTAGATTGATCTACTGGTTTGGTGTCAGCTAAAATTACTGACAATTTTCTATTTCAACACTTAATTCTCATATTTACTCGGTCTTATCAATATTTTTATTTTTTACTGATTCGTTATTGCCTGTTACGCTACATAACTTACTGGACTGAGAGGATCGATGTTACGAGAGGGAAAAATACCGGACGAGGTGGCTTAAGGCATGAACTGATGTTACTACAGTGGCCAACACCCGAACCGGGGGGTTAAGGTTCGAGTCTTGACGGTGCCAGGGTACTAGCTGTACAGCTAGGTCAAATTCAGTCGCTCATTGGATGGTTGGTTGGTTGTTAGTGATTCCGAGCACAACATCTTAGTTCATTAGTCCCGTAAGTGTTGTGTATGTCTTTCATCGGGAGGTGGCGATGATCTCCCCCCCTGGATGGTGAGATCTGGCGCCGACCTACCGTAGGCTAGCGTGGTTTTCCCCAATCAGGTATTTCCTACCAGGGGGCAAAGGCCCAGCCGGGACAAACTCTAAACTTCCGCCCGTAGTGTGGTAGTGTAGTGCATGTTAGTGTAAGTGTGTGTGTAAGGGGTGATGATAGGACAAGGAAGTGAAAGGTAAGATCGCGTGCGGTCCGTGGCCCGTTTGTTAAGGTACTGCTCCGGCATTCGCCTAATTTTAGCAGCCGGCCGCTAGAATTCTCCTCCAGATGGACTGAATTCGATCTAGTTGACAAGTTAGTACCGAAAATCTTGCCACTGTCGGGACTCGAACCTAGGACCTCCCGTTCAGAGGTACTACAGGGACATCAGTTCATGCACTGAGTCATCTCTCCCGGTCGCTAATTGGAGAATATAATTGGGCTTATTCGGTCTTCCGTGCGATCGACATCACACATCGGCACCAGCGCGTCCATGCAACGCAGATAATGGGCAAACGCAGCTCTGGCCGTTGGCGAATGCCTCCAACGACTTCAGGACGGATCAGGAGGCGGCAGCATATGCGCGCGACGTCCCCCCACTCACGGACAAAGCGTGCCAAGGCGTTGAATCTCTATTTAACGATCTGCTGGAGAGCGAGCGACCGTGATTGTGATATTCTCCCTCCCGCTTTGCAGCCTTTAGCGATACTCATGAAATTACTAGTATTATTTTTTGGTAAGGATAATAGAAAATGGAACTATAGTTTCAAATAATTGCTTTCTTTCCCTTTCGTATGAAGAAAAGAAACAAGTAATTGAGTGATGGGCGATCGTGTCCTAACCGAATAATATTTCAGAATTTAATTTTAAAAACGAGAACCGAAGAATGGGCAAAGCGTCGAACATGTCTTTTAAATACTTTAAAATGTATTATTCCAATATTTTCAATAGAAAATACAAAATCCTCATTGTTGTTATTTTGAAACTATCTTTACCTCATTCTTCCAACATAATTTAAAATACGTAAGGATTTTGTTTTCATAATTTAATTTTACTCTTAGTAAGTAAGTAAGTAAGTAAATAGAGTAGTGTGGAGTTAACATTTTTCTTCATTACCAACGACCTAGGTCCAGAGTGAAGAGACGTCACCGATCCTCAGAATCCTTATGACAGCCTCAGGGGCATAAAAAAGTATTCAATTACTTAAGGAGTACTCCGGGCAAGCAAATAGAGGCTATGAACTGGAGGGGAATAGACGAAAACGCATGATGACTAAGGCTCTTTAATTTTGTAGGTTTTAAAAGTCAACGTTTTTCTTATTTCGAAACCAGTGGTGCTAAAACAGCACGTACTTTCTCGCCCGAAATTTCACGCAAATTATGTGAAAAGTACTCATATTTTCGAAGAATTGTACATGACATTATTTCAAAACCTCTTTAAGGAACAGATTTTATTAAATGAAAAACTCTAACTTTAATATTTTAGTTGTAGGAAGACGTCGAAAGCATTTTGAATTTTTATAATTTTCGAAAAATGAGAGTTTTCAACGATGATGAGACCTATACCATTGTCTTAAACGCCCTTCACACTATCCAGAAACAAAATTTAATCAACAACGAAAGAGCCATTTTTCTGAAACTTTTGAAAATGTCCCAGGGGATTCATGTAAAGTACCCCCCAAAATTAAAATATAGATTTCAAATTCAAGAGGTCGTGTCACCAGCCATATCGATTGGGGAATATCAATTTTCGAGAAAATCGGCTGAACGGTTTAGGTGCTAGTGTTGTTCACAGACGGACGGACAGGCGTTTTGCCGTCAATCGATTTTTCGGTATCAAGGGCTCCCAAAATTTGGATTCTGGCTACACCGTGCGTTAGAGGATATTTTTTCTAAATTTAGCAACTGGATTTCTCCACTTTTTTGTTAACAAGGTCCTGTAATAAGAGTTTTTCTGTCGAAAATTTGCCGTTTTTTCTCACAGCATTACACAACTTCCTCTCTACTGCGTAAGCGGTAGCGAGAAAGCAAAAATGCAGAGTTCGCCGAAAATTGGATTACCACCACATTGTTTACCGTCCCTTGGTAGGAAGAGTGAGGAGGAGAAAATTTAAAGAAAAAAATTTAAGCGCGTTTGGGGAAAAAATCTTTATACAATTTTTTTAATTGCCTGTATTTCAAAGCAAAAGTACACGCAAACTACTCATATTTTCCAAAAATTGAACATAACCTTGTTTCAAGATGTATATTTAAAGAACAGATTTAATTAAGGAAAAAAACTGTTTTCGTTATAGTGGTAGGAAGACGCGCAATAAAAATTGCACTTGTGCAATTTTCGGAAAATTAGGGATTTCAATGAATATGAGACTTGCACCATTCGCTTAGACGTCCTTTACGCTGTATGAGGAAAAAGTTTAATAAAAAAAATTCGAAATCATTTTTGAGAAATTTTTGAAAATGATTTTGAGGCTTCATGTAAAGTACCATAAAAATGAAAATATCCGCTTCAAACTCGGAAGACTCGGAAGAATTTATTTAAAGTGGTATGGGAATATAAATTTTGGAGAAAATCGTTTGAACGCTTTAGGCGCAAGCGCCGACCATAGGACGGACGAACAGCCGGACGGAGAGATCACGATTTGCCGTCAATCGATTTTTCGGTATCAACAACCCACAAATCACGGAATCTGAGTAAATTCCTCTAAATCCCGCTGGCTCGGTTCTTATGAAATAATTGGTGCTACTTACTCCGCAACCAATTACTCAATCTGCCATCCATACGGAGTGGCGAGAAATCTGAAAATAATTTTGAAATGTCTACTCAAGGATTGCATGTAATGGCAAATGAGAAATAGCTTTCTTTCAAACTATGAATTATAATTTATTGTGCATGGCAAAGTTATCAATTATCAATGATTATTACAATTCGTCGTTTGGTCATGACCATTTTTCTCGTTATTGCAAAAACAGCGATATAGAACGTTTTATCCTTTCTTGCCTCTTCGCGCGCATGTCGCTCGATGTCGCCACGTTGAGTACAGACCAATTTTCCTTCTTGTTGAAGTCCACGATGATCAGCGACAAAGTCGAAACTTCCTCTAACCACTTCACAAGCACTGCTTATACTCTTTATCTTGCGCCTCAGGTGGGCACCTATT
Organism: Teleogryllus occipitalis; assembly: GCA_011170035.1. Lineage (NCBI taxonomy): Eukaryota > Metazoa > Arthropoda > Insecta > Orthoptera > Gryllidae > Teleogryllus > Teleogryllus occipitalis. Next base: position 21,575 of record BLKR01001373.1, read on the forward strand.
TCAAACTGATTACTTTTCCCAAGTTGGAATAATATCCCTCTAATATTATTTTCTATCACCTAACCTGTCAATTCACAATTCACTGGTAAAATTCCTAAGTCAAGTCTTGTAACTCCACCGCGAAAATATTCTAAGTTCACTTTCCAGATCACTCATGAAAATATTACAAGTCCGAGTTTGCAATGGTACAACACGTAAATTTTACAAGTTCCAGTTGCATACCTAATGCGGAAATATTCTAGGTTGAAGTTCAATGTTCACTCTCACGAAATATCACAAGTCCCGATTAGATAATTAACCTCAAGAAATTTTCTAAGTTCCACAAATATCACTCGAACTTCATAAAACACGCAAGCGATCCGCTCACCACCACGACTCAAGACGGAATGCCTTAATTCCCAATCTGCTCCACCCTTTAAATTGATTTGATTTGATTTATTTATGTTTCCGGGCGTGTCAACTACTCAGGTTATTAGTCCCGTTAGTGTAGTGCATGTTTTTTCTCGGGAGATGGCAGTGATCTTCCCCCGCTGGATGGCGAGATCCGGCACCGACCTACCGTCGGCTAGTGGGGTTTCCCCCTAACCAGGACTCTCCCACCAGCGGGACACCGCCCCAGCCGGGACAAGCTCTCAGCTCTCGACCGGTCTCCCGGGATATGTGGTAGTGTAGTGCATGTTAGTGTAAGTGTGTGTGTGCAATGGGAGAGGATAGGACAAGGAATGGGAAGGATAGATCGCGCGCGGTCCGTGGCCCGTTTGATAGGGCTCCGGCATTCGCCTGGTGTTGATCGGAGAAACCACGGAAAACTACCGATCAGAGCAGCCGGCCGCTAGAATTCTCATCCAGACAGCGACTGAATTCGACCTAGCTGAAAAGCTAGTGCCGAAAATCCTGCCGCCGTCAGGACTCGAACCTAGGACCTCCCGGTCAGAGGCGCTGCAGTGACATCAGTTGATGCACTGAGCTACCGCTCCCGGTCCACCCTTCAAAGCTCGCTGTGTTTTTCGCTCTATTATTTTTTTTCTTTTTTTTTTCGCGTTGCTACGGTGCACCCTACACTTGCCTCTAAACGAACTCGTAATTTCGCGTTGCTACGGTGCCTCATGTGTGTTTACTTTACAGCTCTCCTGGCTCTACGGTGTCATCTGCGTATCTGCACCATAGAAAACTACATCTCAGGACGAACTCGCGTTGCTACGGTGTCATCCGCGTATCTGCACCATATAAACCCACGTCTCAGGACGAACTCGCGTTGCTATGGTGTCATCTACGTATCTGCACCATAGAAACCCACGTCTTTTGCAATATCCACAACATTTCGACCTTTATTTGCCTAAATCAAACGTCCGTCATTTTTGGTATGTCACAATATGTAGAAAGTAATTTACTTCATCTCTCTCAGTCTAACACGATTTTTCCACATTTTCGTTATCAAATACCAGCAATAAGAGTTTTGCTGATGAAAATTCACTGTTTTCTGGCACACGATTACAATACTATTTCTTCTTAGAAAGTAAATGCAAGAAAGTAAAAACGAAGACTTTTGAGAAAATTTTGTTTCCGCGTTTCTTTAAAATTGTGTTTATTTCACGCAATAATATGGGAAAACTACTAGTACATAAAAAATATACATTACCTTCTTTAAACATCCAATCTTCAAGTAAAAATTTCATTGAAGGGGGAAATCCATCAATTTTGTAATTTTAGACGTCTAAAAAACGTTTAACTATTTCAATTTTCGAAAATTAAAATATTTCAACAAAAATGGGACCTGCATTATTTTTACAGGCGTACTTAGCGCTATTCTCCATGAAATGTTGGAAGCCATTTTTCAGAAATATTAATAACGGGATATTTTTATTTAAGTGAAATTTGTTCTCCACACTTAGTTCTTCAATAAATATCCAGTGAGCCTACATATTTTTTTGAAAATGTTAGTAGTTTCCGCGCAATTTCGAGTGAAATATGGACATTTTAAAAATATTTCTCAAAAACGGACCCAAATTTTTTCTTTAAACTTTTTCTACAGATGGTGCTAAATGCACTGAATGACCCGACATAAACGCTACTTTCATGTATATTTTTAAAATTACAGTGAAGTAATTTTTTAGAAATACATACCACGTTAATGTTTAGAATACAGGAGATTTTGCATATTTTTTAAAAAATATTTATTTTAGGTCGCTTTAAAACATCTAAGATCATTAGCGACCGCAATTAATTTATACCAGAGATACATTTTAGAAACTAGAATAAAGAGAAAATACAGTAACAGTAAGACAGTACAAAACAGTTTTTGATCATTGTAGTATTTGTATGTATAAAATCGTTAATATTCATAATACTAGCTCTCTTTATACATTATTGGATTTGTGAGGTTAAGAGCTTCAAAAGATTTCTTATGATAAATATCGAGAAATTGTGACAAATATGTCTTTTAGGCGCAAGTTAGGCAAAACCAAAGAGCTAGTTTAGACAGAAGAAATTATGACACTAGTATGAGAAAGTCGGTGCCATTACGAAGAACCACTAGTTACTAACTGGGATACTAATTAAGTATACTGCGGCAAACCATGGCGATTTGAGCAGAAAAACCCGTATGGCTGGGCCCTGATACCAAAAAAGTAGATATGTCTTCTTTTACTTTCTCGCATACGTACTACGTACTATAGTAGTAAGTATGAAGTGAAGGTTATGTAATTCTGCGAAAAGAGCCGTTTTCTTCGACACAAAAACTCGTTTTATGTCCCTGTGATACCGAAAAGTTTTTTTGCTCCTATTTGAAGTAAATCACTTCCTCTTATCATACACAATTAATTTTTTGGGGTTCGTTAATACCAAAAAATTCTTAATTTCTCGCTACTACTTACGCAATATAGAGAAAGTTATGTAATGATGCCGAAAAAATGCCAAATTTTCTGTGGAAAACTCATATTGTCGGGCATTGATTACAAAAAAGTGGATAAATTCAGTTGCTAAATATAGGAAAAAATCCTCTAACACATGGTGCAGCCAGAATCCATGTCTAGTGGGTCCTTGATACGGAAAAATCGTTTGACAGCAAAACGTCTGCTTGTTTCTCCGTCTGTTCGTTCATCAGTCCGTCTCTGTCCGTCTGTCTGTCTGTGAACAACGCTAGCGGCTAAATTGTTCAGACGATTTGCTCCAAAATTGATATTTCCCCATAGATCTGGCTGACGTCACGGCCCCTTGGATTTGAAACCGATTTTTTAATTCTGGGGGTACTCTCATGAAGCCTCTGAGACATTTTCAAAATTAAAAAAAAAAAATTGGTTCCGTATTTTCTTAAAATGTGGCTGTTAATTATGATATTGGATAGAGTGAAGGGCATTCACGAGAACGGCCCAGTTCTCATTTTCGTTGATTTTTAGAAAATTGCAAAAGTTCAATTTTTTTCGGCGTCTTCCTATAACTAAATATTGAAGATAGTTTTTTTCTTAATGAAATCTGTTCTCTAAAACAGGTATTGAAATAAGGTAATGAACAACTTTTCCAAAATTTGAATATTTCTCGCATAATTTTGCTTCAAACATAAGCAATTTTTAAATTGTTACCTATTATTATCTCAGAAACGGCTCTAAATATTTTCTTTAAATTTTTTCACGTATGTAGCAAAGAACGGTAAAGAAAGTGATGCTGGATCCGTTTTCGGCGCACACTGTATTTTCGACAGGTGGAAAAAAAATCGAAATTGTAAATTCGAATTTCCCTCGCTTCGTTTAAGGCGGTGTTGTAACACATTGCTCTCTGGTCAGCAAGCAGATAAATTTCACACACATAACTTATTAATGTAAAGAAGGAAATGATAAATAATATATTATAATAAACGTGAACTTATTAAAATGCGCGTAAAATTAGTTTTTTATTCGATAGAATTACCATTAAGCGTTGGAAACTTTTGAAGTATTTGACAAATTTATACGATTATTCGAATGTACACAATGAGAAAGGACAAGCTAGAAGTGAGTAATATTTAACTACTCTATCTACAAATTTGTTTATAATAGAATTCGTTCATTTTCTATTTCAGTTATCCTAGCTATTCGTGCGACAGCCAGACTATTTCTTTATGTCAGGACATAGCAGATTCATTAGACGAAGGGAGTAGGGTCGATGCAGTAATATTAGACTTTTCTAAAGCATTTGATCTGGTTCCACATGGCCTTTTAATTGAAAAACTGTCAAAAACTGGATTAGATCATCGAATAATCTTGTGGATAAAAGAATAAGAAATTCTTACGGGCCGAACTCAAGCAGTCAGAATAGGTGACAAACACTCATCGAAAGCCGACGTAACCTCTGGGGTCCCCCAGGGGAGTGTGTTAGGGCCATTGCTATTCTTAGCGTTTATTAATGATATTGCAACTGGAATAAAATCGAAAGTTAGACTTTTCGCCGATGATTGCATAATATATAGGAGTATTGGCGCGTCTTCGGATGAAAATATTTTACAGAACGATCTTAACTGTTTATGGAACTGGGCGTGCAGAAATAAGATGGAATTAAATCCGGAAAAGAGTAAACTCATTTGTTTTACCAAATCTCGCTCGAATGTACACTCGAATTACAAGTTAGGAACTAACGATATACCGCGTGTAAAAAACTGTAAGTACTTGGGTTTGGTCCTGCGTAGCGACTTGGGTTGGTCGGATCATATTAACAATACGGTCAAGAAATCATGGAGGGCGCTGCACTTTGTAATGCGCATTCTAAAAAACAGTAGTTTGAATGCCCGATCCTTGGCATATACTTCACTTGTTCGTCCTATTTTAGAGTACGGAGCGGCCTGCTGGGACCCGTACAGAAAAGGGCAAATCGAGGCGTTAGATAAAATTTAAAAACGGGCCGGAAAGTTTGTAAATCATGGACGCGTTGATGGACGAGATGAATGGGAACCCTTATCTAAGAGACGGGAACGGGCGCTTTTATGCGTAATGTACAAGACATACAAAGGGGACTCAGCATGGGCAGACCTCAGTAAAAGATTACAGAAACCTGATTATAAAAGTAGAGGAGACCATCCCTGAAAAATACGATGTAGAAAGCAAAGAACTGATGTAGGCAAGTTCTCCTTTGTGAATCGTACTATAGTAGATTGGAACAAACTACCTGCAAAAGCACTAGAGACTCTTCCTTCTAATGTAGTGAAATTTAAAAATATACTTAATTCTATGTAGGTCATCATTAATAATACTGGGACTTTTATCATTATTATTATTATTATTATTATTATTATTATTATTATTAGTTTCATTATTATAATCGTTAGTATTATTAATAATATGGTCATGTCTCTTATACAGTGAAGTGAAGTGAAGTGTAGTGTGGTGGGGGCACGGAAGGGGAGGGTAGTGTAGTGTAGTGCAGCGCAGTGAAATGAAGTGAAGTGAAGTGGAGTGAAGTGTTAGAAAAGCTATAAGTCAACATATAGATAACTCAAAATTAATTATAACTAGGATATTAATCTCTAATTCTAATTGTAATTATATTTGTAAATATTCGTAATAGTTTTGTAATTGTCGTATATCTAGTTGTAATAATGTTTGCCACCGAGCATTAGCTCAAAGCGAACTTTAATAAATCTATCTATCATATTATTTTAACTTTAAAAAAACGTGCGAAGTTGGAACAGTTTTTGATGGTGAGTTGACAACACAAATGAACCGTTTCAACGGGCTTCTTGCTTAACTGCTTTCTGAGGCATCTATTAGTGTTTAATTTCTGTTTGAAGTCATTAATTATAGTGAAGCTAATTATTGTTTGTTTTGTTGTAAGTCTTCATTTGAAAGGATAAAAACAAGAATAGGATATGACTGATGGACTCTAGTAGTGGCTAGTGCTATTCCATGTTGTATATTTTGCCGCCATTTAAGTCTTTTATCAAATATAACTCCAAGATATTTGACAGTTTTGTTGGGAGGGAGCCAAGAGATATTTTGTTATCGATAAATGAGATTTGGAGGGATGTCTGGTCTACAGAGGGTAAATATATTTGCCCGGCTTTTATTTGGATTTATTTCAATGAGCCATATTTTTTTCCAGCTGGAAAACAATGCGAGGTGATGTTGCAGATCTTTCACTGCAGATTCTAGATTGCTGTTAGTGATATAAAATGCTGTGTCATCAGCAAAGAGAGCTATTGCAGTATTTTGGGTGGTTGGAATATCAGATGTATAAATATACCCAAGGTGGAGGACAGGGTGGATTCTTTTTCTCCTTTTATGATTCAGGTATTCCTTTTGTGATGGTGAAAGGTGCCGAGAGAGCTCCGGGGAGATGCAAAGAACGTTTTAGATTAGTAAGAAAACTATTAGTCTATGATGCTTGAGATACAAAGTGTAGTATCGATGCTGCGGAGTTTAAAACTTCTTCCTGGGTACCAAATGGTATCGAATACTTTAGCTATATCTAGAAAGCCTGTTGCAGTGTGCTTGTTATGGAATACGTCTATGATATCTTCATTTAGGCGTAAGATTTGAAGCAGGAATGGGAATCCAAAATGATGCAGTGGTACACCTTTGACTGAGCTGAGGGAAGAATTTAGCCTAGAGAGTTTTCAAATAGATTCCCCAAGTACGGTAGCAAACTAATCGGAAAATACCTAGTAGGATCATTTTGAAATTTTCCAGGCTTGAAATGCGAATAACATAGTACTATGTGTTTCCGTTATCATTTATAAATAAGAAATATATTTGATGATTTCGGATGGTGAAATAAATTTGGGGCATGAACTGTTGTGTCTGGTCGTGCAATTATTTCTTGTATATGATTATCATGTTGCCGATCTTGAGAAGGATAAGAAGTAAAGCTTGATGCGAAGTAATTGCCAAACATTTCGCATTTATCGGAGGGAGAATATGCTGGGGTAACAAGGGTGGGTAGATTTGTAGGTTTGCGCAAAAGACGTCGGTTTATGTTCCTCAGAGATGACAAATGGGTTTGCCGTTTGAGTTTGACGATGAATCTTTTGAGCGTGGACAAAGGCCAAACGTCTTACAGTTTTAGTTAGGAGATTTAAATAAGATTTTAGAAGAGGAGAGCGATGTCTCAATCATGATTTTGGATACATCGTTTATGATCTATCAATTTTTTCTCTATTGACAATTGGTAAGAAAATATGTAGCCGTTATTGCCAGCGCCCATTACTGCAAGCACTCATTTTAGCCCACAGCCATTGACCGAGATGTATAGAAATGGACAGAAATTGTTGTATGATAATATTACGTAATCTTTACTAAGGGCGAGAAAGTGTGTGCTTTAATGTTTTAGAACCACTAGTTTAAATAGCAATTTTTGCGTCAATTTGAGTGAAATATGAAATATCCAGATTTTCTCAAAACAGCTCGAATTTTTTTCTTTCGCCTTTCGTGTGAATACTGCTAAGAGCCCTGAGTAAAAAGGCATTTAAACCAGAAAGGTTTCAAAAATAACAGATATGTATTTTTTATTCATCTCCGACATAATTATTATTTATATTAGGGCATTTTTGTCCATTATTGTATTCTGAGTACAAGTCATTCAAATGATTTTCTCGAAAATTCAAAAGTTTACTGAGGAAATGAGCTCAAAAATACACATTGTCAAAGCATCTCAAACGACCTGTTTTCAGAAAGGCTGCAAATTTTTAATGGAAATATTCATGCTTTATAATATTCTTAAAGTCATATTTCAATTCTATAATTGGGGGAAGATAAGAGAAGAAGGAGCTGTGAAAAAAAGTATTTTAGGCGCCGACAGATGGCAGCTCCAAAAAAGCATTCCAAATATTTCTTTAAATTTTTGAAGGGATGTATAACATGAGAGTTATTTTTTGTACTCTTTTAATTATTCAAAATGTACACAATGTACAATTCACACAATGTATTAAAAAATTATACACAATTACACAATAAGAAGTCCGAAGTCTTCCGATGGATTTACCATCCGCCTTGTGCAGTCATTCAGCAAGTTGCTACAACTTCTACTAAGCTACTAATCCTACTAGTGATATAATAATAATAATAATAATAATAATAATAATAATAATAATCAAAAGAAATCTGCATTACCATCCAAAAAGCTTTAATCCTACAGACTTGCCATATTGTGCGAAAATTCTGAAACTGAACGACGGACAAAGATGAATTTCTTTCCTCAGATCTGTCATTACCAGTTACATTTGCCAGAGCCTAAGTCGTATGAATAGATGAATGGTTCTCAATGCTTACTGAGAAAAGTACAGAAAAATAAACAAACAAACAAATAAATAATAATAATAATAATAATAATAATAATAATAATAATCATAATAATAATAATGCAGATAGATGGTAAGTTTTAAGTAGGTTAGTACCATACAGATATAGATCAATCTTAGGTAGATATCAGGAATTAAGACTCTTGTAGTTTATACATTTATTAGCAGTTTAACATCTCGCACATTTAGCACGTGATTTTTCAAGAGCAATAAGAATAATGAAAAACGGTTGGCAATAGCATAAACAATACAGTTTAACATGATAAAACAAAAGAATACAAAAATATTAAAATCTCTTCATACAATTTGGTTCTTACACCAATGTGTAACATATTACATGAAAAGTATTTTAATGTGTTAAAGGTGGCGTCCAACTTCAAAGGGAACAAAGAGAGGATCGAATACGCGTTTTAGGCGCCGATAGATAGGAGTTGAGAAGAGGATGATGCAAAACCATAAAGCTAACCCCGATTGAAGGGAACAAGAAAATATCTGACACGAGGAAGGCTAGTTCATTATTAAATTACATTAATTAAACATTTTCGTCCAACAATCATTCAACAATTGATCTCAATGGGCTTCAGTGTTACTTTCTGTAACCATGAAAATGGTGCAAACTTGTCATGGAATCCAGGCTTCGAAAACATAATTTTTACCTATTACAACACTTCCTTATACACAACATTAATTGTTCTGTTTCCTGTTGAGGTCAATTCGGGGAAGTAACACTTGTTGTCCTGCATTTTGCCTTTAATAATCTCCAAATCTGAACAGTTTTCATACATGTCATGAACAATCAGTTTTGTGCCATTCAGAAGACCTTTACAAACATTAATATTTCTTAGAAGCATTACAATTGCGCCATTTTTAATCTTAGAGTATGTGAAGGTAATCCACATAATTCTAAACTATTGAGAAATTCTGAAGGGATCAGTAGAATTTCATTTTCAGTAATTAAATGATTAACACTAAAATGTATTTTATCTTTACCCGGAAGGAGATCAATTACTTTAGAATTTATGTAATCACAATGTTCATTTTTAGGAGTAGAATTGGTTTCATAAAATCTCCTAACATCATTTGGTGAAAAAAAATTGTTTCTCCATAAATTTCAGAAACAATGTCTTTTTGGACTACAATAGATGAAAGCAATTCGATAGTTCCTTCTGGTTCCCCATTTATGCTTAGATACTCTCCATTTCCAATTTGTAATAAAAAAATCAGAAAACTCCTTTTCTTCTGGATTTGCTCGCATGTTTTTCGTTAATTTAATTATTTTGAATAGAGGCCAAAGCGGGGATGACTTTATTGAATTAAGTACAATGGTTTGTCTGGAGGCATGTGGAACTACGGGCATAACCTGACGCAAATCACTACCAAGAACAATTACTTTACCTCCAAAAGGTACATCGTTATTCATTATATATTTTAGAAGTTTATGATAATCTCCTGAAGGCCTAGAATCTCTCGAATAGCAAGTTTATATGACACATACTCTCTCATGGTTACCTTGTTACGTACGTTTGTTTTTCGTTCACCATCTGCACACATGGAAATGTGCCACCCAGTTTCACCACATGGCCACATCAACACATAACACAATGGATCACAATGCATACTATCTTAGCTTATTTTTTGGAGTCCTCCAACTTTTGGATACACTGCTATATGCCTATGAGAAGGTGGAGCGCCATCTGAGGTTTCAAAAACAGCTGCAACTTCAGAACATGTTGGAACATTGTATCTGCGAGGACCTGAAAGTGACTCATGATAGAATCGCAGTACCGGTCTAAAGGTGGACGATTTTCTTTCATTGATAATTCAATTTCTTCACAAATTTTCTGATGCATTATTTTGTAGGTCTTAATATAGGGGTTGTATTTACATAATACACCATTGAGAAATTCAATTATATCTTTTCTTAAATTACTATTATCTAAATTATTATCTAGCAGGATTATTCAGTCCAATAGTATTAGCATCTCCAACATCTAAAATATATAACTGTCCATATGTCGCATTGTTTGGATCTTCAGGGTATAACGAAGATATTCTGTGATGTGAAGTTTCCAAAATTTTGAACACGTATGGCCCATGACCAGATGGCAATGAATTATCGGCCCCAAATAACACAAAAGAAAGAGCACTAATATACTGATGGATATAATTTATAAAGTTTTTTGATGTGTCATCATCTTCTATAATCAACTGTTTGATTTCTTCTGGCATATTGCTCGAAGGGAAACGTATTTTCCCATTTAAGCAACACAGAGTAAACTCGTTTGCAGAATTTCTCGCACATGGGAAGTACAAAGCAGAACAAAACTGACATTTCATAGACAACGACCCAAGAGAAAACGAAATGACCTCACTTTCACACCTACGCTGACTTTCTCTTTCCCTGCGTCCCGTTAATGTACGTTTGTTTCTTTTGAGGCGCGTGGGCAACGATTCGGAATTCGACATAACCTGTGAACAACTTTACTACTTCAGTACAACCGAACAAAACCCACTGTCCGAATGTTCTCTACAAAATACACCACAAAAGCAAATACATGCAAACTGTCAACATCACAATGCAATTATTACACTGAATGAAAACCTTGACGAATCGTAAAGAAATCTCAACAATCAAAACAAAACATCAAGCAGCGCCTCCATGAAGCAGCGTGGACTCACATCTATCGACTCATATTTATCGATTTTGAAACAGACACCCTTTGGAAGAAAACAATTGACTATTGATAAGCGTATTATTAAAGAATGAATTAATTAATTTAAACCGTAAATGTTGGTGAATAAACACAAACAATATCTGATAACACATCTAGGGATCACACTCTTTCATTTAAAGGAAAAAAATTCTACAATCGGTTCAGTAGAAGTTCTAAACGAAGCCATGGCAGAATACCTTAGTTTTTTTTTTAATATATAGTTTCTTTAAATTTTGGGGTACGTTACATGAAATCCTGGAGTTTTTTAAATTTTCTACAAAATAGTTTCAAACTTGTCCTAAATGTTTGTAAAAAATAAAGTGAAATATGTTTGTAAAGTTAATATAAGTTCACGGTTACCCCTTAAATTTTGAAAACAGGAAAAGTTTGAAAGTTTTTGAACTCCCTCCTACAACTACAATACTGAAGATACAGATTTTTACGTCAAATGAAATTTGTTCTCTAAAATTATGATTAATGAATCTAATTTGAATTTTAAAAAATTACACAAACTTATTATTTTTAAGTACCTCTAACGTCGTTAATTTTTGCATTATGGGTATTTTTATACATTATTGCATTTGTGAGAACAAGGGATTCAAATTATTTTTCTGAAGTTAATGGAAAACTCAAAAAGTTGTCTATGAAACAGAGCTCAAAGTTGCACATTTTCAGAAACGTTCAAACGACATTTTCTCAGAAACGATTTTGTTCATTAACAAAATCATTTTAAATATATGTGTTTTAATTGATGTATTTTCCGTTTTAATCTATATCAATGATTATCTCAAATTAGAAGATACAGAAAACAATAATAAAAAAATCTTAGACAATCAAAAAGATTAATAAGTGATATAATATCTCACTTTTACTATTATGGTCCAAACAATTGAGAAAACGTGAAAAATGTATTGTAGATGCCAATATATGGCAGCTGGGAGGAAGGGGCACAATCCAAAAGCTCTCCCAGAAGCAAGAGAATAGGAAAATAACTAGTTGGGGAATCCGTGCCATTTTGTAGCACCACTACTTTAAATCTGTGTAATTGCTGAGTAAGATACTAATAGTTGTTTCGGTATGCCGAATTCCCTCTTGTTTGCTTAATGAAATCTCCCAAATTTGTTCGTTAAATAGTCACGTACAATTTTTTGAAAATGTGATAGTTTTTGAATACATTTTTGTTTTAATTACAAAAAATGTTAATGTTTTTGAACCTGCTTTACGTTTTCAATATTGAATCTATTTATCAATATTACCATCATTTCATGCACAATTTGTTTTTAGAAATATAAGTAGTTTTCATTATTTCAGGGTACATTTCTGGAATGTCAGTGTGAAAAAGCCTATGCTGGCAATATAAAGGAACATTTTTACTTTTCATCTCTATTCTAATGGAGGAAAAGTATTGGACTCAGCTCAATATTGGACTCAGCAAGACGATCTTGCGTTTTCGATCATCAAATTCGTCTTCTTGAGATGTCACTGCACACACGCCAGTAGTAAGGTTTATAATGCTATTCCGAAATTGGTTAAGATTGATGCAAGCGGGGAAGAGACGTTTTGCATGCAATTTTGAATCCGAAAATCGGAATATCTGAATGGATGGATGGATGAAAGAATGTGTCACTCATAACTTCGTCACGTTCGAAGATTTTGGAATGAAATTTGTTAAACACACAGGAGTAAGATCTAGTAATGCCGTTCTGGACATCATGAAGATATTTTAATTTTGACGTATTGTACTTGAAATCCAGAGGCGGGATTTCGGATCTCTTATGGAGGGGGCAAAGGTTTTACCTGCATAAGGTAGTAAAAAGTTGCCCTAAATCAAATGACATTTCAGAAATTACACTACAATTCTAACATAAAAATAAGATTTTTGAAAGGTTTCTTGCCCGCCGTCTCACCGTGCTTTTTTATGTTTTCCGTGAACTTAACACTATTTTACCTGGTTGAAAAAAATATGAAAAATAATACAATAATTTATACTATCCGAAAAACATTTTTTGATATTTTCTCAGTGACAAATTCAAATGCAAAACATTGTCAACAAAAAATAACAACAAATAATCTTTTAAATTCTCTTAGAACCTTGGAACAGGCTTGAAAAAATCTTAAAAGTTCCTCTTAAAACACAAATCGTTGTGGTTTTTTAATGTATTTACTTCGTCGCTTTCCGTTTACGCAGTATGGAGAAAGTTATGTAATGTTATGTAAAAAGTTATGTTGAAAGTTATGTAAAAAAAGTAGATAAACCCAGTTGCTAAATTTAGAAAATATCCTCTTACTCGTGGTGTAGCCAGAATCCATGTGAATCCTTGTTACCGAAAAAACGATTGTTGGAACAACGTCCGTCTGCCGGCCGACCGGCCGTCCATCAGGTGTATCTGAACAACACTGCGCCTAAACCCTGAGTAGAATTTTTCCCAAATTGGAAAATTTCCTGCTGATCTGGTCTGAGTCGAGTATATATATATATATATATATATATATATATATATATATATATATATATATATATATAAAGAAAAGGGATCATGTATTTGAATTGCAATTACGTCAATATCGGATCTGATATACAAAAGGTTTTCTTTTATATAATTTGTTACAAAAATAGCAACACCGCCACTTGCAATAGAAGAAGTTGATCGATTTCTATTGTAGCACATGAATCCTATTACATTGCCCGATTTATTTCCTTTGAAGTTGGTTTCCTACACACATACTATTTCAGGTCTGTATTTCTCACACAAAATCTGTATTCTTTCATATCGAGGGTGAAAACCATTAGTATTCCATTGTAGAATATTCATCAGATGTATTTTTATTTATTTAATTTAAGCAGAAGTAGAAGTATCACTTCCTGATTCTTCATTAAGTGGGTTACTAATTTTTAATTTGTTTATAATTCTGGTGAATCTATTTGTAATGGATCTTTCTGTTAGGAGAGGATATGTATTAGTCATCATCTGAATAATAGACTGAGTGTCAGAGGGATTTCTTTAGCTATTATAATAGGATTTTTAGCTCCAAAGGAGTTTTCAAGGAAATTTTTAAATTGTATGTAATTGAGTGGAAATTGTTCAGGTTTTTCATCACTAATCTTCTGGATATGCTTAATTAGTTCATCAGAGGTATTGATTTGATTGTCATCTTGTGTTACTGTGTTTTCACTTTTATTATTTTTCTTTTTTTCTTCTTCTTCTTGATTGGTTGTTTTGGGATGTCATTATTAATAGTTTTGGATGTGCAGTTATCAGCATCAGTTTGAGAGGAAGATTCAGATGTTAATGTTCTTTTATTCATAATTGATAAGTTGCTATTATTAACCATACTATGCTTTTCTATTTGCTTCAGGGTGAGTTGTGGCACTTTTTGTGTTATCATTGACTCCTATTCTTGACTTTCATTTAATTCTTGGTTAACAGGGAGAGCATTTAAGGTGGGGGTCTTGGTAGGGCATTGATTGGCCAGATGACCAGCTTGTCTACAAACGAAGCATGAGAAAGTGTCACTTGTAAAGTAAATCCTATATGTTGTATTGTCATAAAATATGGTCAATGAATCTGGTACCTTGTTAATGTCCTCTGGCTCAATAAAAATTTGTCTCCTAAAACTCATAATGTGTGAAAAACCAGGTTATGTAACTCCTGCATTGATGAAAGAAATTTTAGAGTGATTTGGTATGTTTCTCTTGTTTAACTCTCTTTCAATTACATCATGAGGTATGATAGGACAGACATTTGATTTGATAATTCTTTTTTGTTAACTTATTATGGGCCTGATTGTTAACAAGTGGTTTTGGATATTAATATTATAATGATTATCAGTAAGATGGTCGGCGATTTCCTTACTGCTTAAGAGAACATAGATTCTGTTGTAATAAATCGTAGATATAAGTCTTATATTCGTAGAGACAATAATTGTGGTAAGCTTATTTAAATAGTCTTTTATAGTAAGTCCTTCTTTTGATTCTATTACTATAGCTTGATCCTTGTTGGGGAATACATTACTTGTGGCTACGCTTGCATACGACTTCTTACCTTCAGAGTTGTTCGTCATGTTGGCAGATTCTTTGGTTATGTTGCTGTGAACATTGGGCATAATAGGACCAGCCAGCTGCAAACGCAGCCGACTTGAATGTATTATTGTAGTTTGTTCAGTAGATATTCCATATAACTAGAACACTTGACACTTTACACTTTTGCACTCGTATCACAGACTTCCGTGCAGTCACGCAGCTAGAACGATATTGACACTTCGGAATCCGCGAGTCGACCTTTTCGGCGACTTCTACAACTACAAAATTAAAGATATTTTTTCTTGAAATGAAATATGTTGTCCTTAATTAGTTCTATCATAAAGGTCATGTACATTTTTTGAAAATTTTAGTACTTTTCTGACAATATTGCTTGCAATATGTGCAATTTTTTTTTAAAAAAATACAAAAACAAGATTTTCTCAAAACGACATCGAATATTTTCTTTAAATATTTAATAATGGCTGTGCTAAATATACTCTATAAGATGACATAAATGTCATATTGCTCTATTCTTTTGCTTTTTCAAAAATTATTTTTTTGACTTCTCTTGCGTCGGTTATATTTGCATTAGCAGTTTTTTGTTCACATTATTGCATTTACAAGTAAATGTGCTTTAAATGAAGTCATATAAATTTTCTTGAAAACTTGGAAGTGTTCTGTGAAAACGAGGTCAAAATTCCGCATTTTCAGAAACGCTCAAATGCAATTTTCTCGGAAACGGCTGCAAATTGTTTCTTCAAATTTTTCGTAGGGATGATGCTAATTGCACTGTTCAAGATGACGTAAACGTCGTTTTGCTGTATTCTTTGTTTTTTCAAATATTGCACAAATGTATTTTTTTTAATATCACTCACGCCTTTAATATGCATATTTCCAGAGATTTGTATATATTATTGCATTTATGAGTGGAAGAGCTTAAAAATGACTTCCAAGGAGGTTTTTCGAAAACTCAAAAGACTTCTGCGAAAAAAATTTTCGATTATTGTAACCGGGAGCGGTAGCTCAGTGCATCAACTGATGTCACTGCAGCGCCTCTGACCGGGTGGTCCTAGGTTCGAGTCCTGACGGCGGCAGGATTTTCGACACTAGCTTTTCAGCTAGGTCGAATTCAGTCGCTGTCTGGAGGAGAATTCTAGCGGCCGGCTGCTCTGATTGGTAGTTTTCCATGGTTTCTCCGATCAATACCAGGCGAATGCCGGAGCAGTACCCTACCAACCGGGCCACGGACCGCGTGCGATATGTCCTTCCCATTCCTTGTCCTACCCTCTCCACTTACACTAACATGCACTACACTACCACATATCCCGGGAGACCGGTCGGGAGCTTCGAGCTTGACCCGGCTGGGGCGGTGCCCCGCTGGTGGGAGAGTCCTGGTTAGGGGGAAACCCCACTAGCCGACGGTAGGTCGGCGCCGGATCTCGCTATCCAGCGGGAGAAGATCACCGCTATCTCCCGAGAAAAAACATGCACTACACTAACGGGACTAATGACCAGAGCAGTTGACGCGCCCGGAAACACGAAAAAATCAATCAATCGAATATTGCATTTACAGTAATACTTAAACGCTATTTTTTTAAAAAAGATTCCTAAGTTTTCAACAAAAATTAACTTACAGAACGAGATTTTACTCTTCTTTAACATTTTTAAACCGGGAGCGGTGGCTCACTGCATCAACTGATGTCACTGCAGTGCCTCTGACCGGGAATTCAATCGCTGTCTGGAGGAGGATTCTAGCGACCGACCGACTGTGATCAGTAGTTTCCCGTGGTTTCTCCGATCAATACTAAGCGAATGCCGGAGCAGTACCCTAACAAACGGGTCACGAATCGCGCGCTATCTTTCCTTCCTCTTCCTTGTCCTATACTCATCCTATACACACACACACACACACACACACACAAACACACTAACATGCCCTACACTACCACACATGGAGGGAGACCGGTCGGGGACTAAGAACTTGTCCCGGCTGCAGAGATGGGCTCAACAGCTTTTCTTCAATAACTGTTATCACAAAAGCAGCTGACTCGTAATAGCTGTTATTAATAACAGTTGAAAAATAACAGGTCCATGACCAACAACCTAACATGGCGACTGCCAAGATTTAAAGTTGTAGCCACTGCTAAGAGTTAAACCACGCAAAACGAATAACGTTGGTAGCCCCGTAAAGCCTGTGCAGCTACCTTACGGCGCTTCCTTGCACTACTTTCCCTAAAATGTTTGGACAGAGATGCAGCTGATATGAACGAGACTGAGTGAACTGCCAAGGAAGAATAGTAATTCACATAATGCAAATGTGTATAGAACATTACTAAAATAAAAGTTATTCGTGATTAGTATTCAGATCGCATATATTCTTTCTGATATGTAACTTGTGTATAGTGAAGTAACGAGTGCCAAAAATAATGAGGAGAAACTGTGCTTTTTGCTTACTTATAGCTAAAGTGGTAATGACTGACGAATATCAAGTATTATAATGTGAGATATTTGACCGTAACTCATTTTATTTTATCGGACCTAGGGAAATATTAGTTGATCTCACATAAGCAGCAATGGGACAGAAATAAGTTAACATATTGGACGGACTTCATTTAAAGGACAAACATCTTGTTGTAGTGTATACAATAAAATATAAAAATATTGTGGCACATGGTGCGTAATAATGACGAATTATGTATTAATGAATCTATAATTTGAACACAGGCAAATCATGATTGATTAGCTGCAGTGAAGTTGTTTTCGTAATGGTTGCCACAAAAGCTTGTAGTAGTTCGGATTAGGCCCAATAGGTTGCAGTTCTATGCATTTCAACCGATAACAGCCAATAACAGGATAAACAAAATAACTGTTATTTCGCGTAACAGTTACGAAACGTTAACGGTTAAGAAATAACAGCTAAGCTGTTCAGGGCACATCCCTACCCGGCTGGGGCGGTGCCAGCTGGTGGGAGATACTTGGTTCGATAAAACCCGCTAGTCGACGGTAGGTAGGCGCCATCCATTACACCATCCAGTGAGGGAAGATCGCCGCCACCTCCCAATGAAAAAACATGCACTACTCTTACGTGACTAATGACCTCAGTAGTTGACGCGCCCGGAATCACTAACAATACATTCAATCATTTAATATTCTTAAAGTAATATTTCGGTTCTACCATTAAAAAACTGATGAAAATTTAAACTCTGATTTGAGTGACCATTCATAAATACAATTTAATGCGGTTTGCATAATATCTTGAGTAGAGTTCCTTCCTTTACAGAGCATAGTAATATCATCAGCGTGTTTCCTAATGATCGTGGGTACTTTGATTTTTTCCTCCGCGTCATTTATTGCTAGTAGGAAAAGTGTAACTCTTAGGATGGATCCTTGAGGTACGCTGTTCTGTATTCTTTTCTTCACAGATAATGTTCCATTGCTCTCTCTTGCATGACCCGATCTTCCGTAAAATGTTTGATAAACTGAAACATGTTGTCTCGAACCCCAATTTCACTCAACTTATGTAGGACTCGATGCATCCATACCATATCGTATGCCTTTGGGAGGCGATAAATGGCATCTGGCAAGAGGATGGGGCGATATTGTATAGCTGACCCAGATATAAAAATAAGAAAATTAACTAGTACGAGAAAGTCTCTGCCATTCTGTAGCACTACTAGTTTCGTATGCTAAGTTGTAGTTAAAAAAGTAAAAACTATTTTTTACCGTTTCCCCGTCTTTAAATCACGTTGAATTTAAATACTTTGAAAATGGCTGCAACAGTTCTGTATATTTATTTTAGTTTATTAAATTTGTAATAAAAATTGTTTTGTTGTCCAAAAAAACAATGAAACCTTTTTATTATAATAATGGAACCACCATTATGATTAAAACAACAGATTCGCGTTTATAATAAAAAGAAAAGTGAAATGATTATTATACAATTGAATATAACAGAAAATATGATGTTGAGATAACAGGTTCGCTTTTTTCTCAGCGTATATTTGGAATCAAATATCATGCATTAGTTGCATGATATCTTACATTATAATGGAAAAAATACATACAATTTATATTATAATAATCCGTTTTATCGAACATCATTCGTATATTTTCACTTTTTTCACTTTTTGAAAAATTGTTAACACGTAGTTTTTGGTTTATAACACACATGTTCACGCTCGAACTGCGGGATCAGAAAAGTTAGTCAGTTGGTGCCTTTTTGGAACGCGTACGACGAATCCTGAGCGTCGACAAATTTCTTCTGTTTTTGAAGATCTGTTAAAGAAAATAGTTTTTCTACAAGGACCACGGCCTGAAGCTTTCAGTTTGCCGACTACGCTTCCATAGATTACAAGGAATGCAGGAAAAATTTTTATCGCACCGCGGACGCACGAAACATTTCGTGAGATGGAAATATTCTTCGGCTTTTTAAATATTTAAGAATGCTAAGAAATTTGTACTGAAAATAATTTATTTAATCATATTATATATTAATTCGAGTGTTATGACTCGTGATTGAAGGCACGAAATTGTTAAATTTCTAAATAAATAACGTTTAAAAACTATATAATTGAAAGATGATTTATTTATACGGGATATTCCCAGTAACGCTGAACATCATCCCGCCCGTTTTATAATACGGAACTAATGTTCACCAATTTATTAATGTATCTCATTAGCTCATCTTAATTAAATTATTATTTGCTTAATTATTATTAAATTTCTTCTCAAAATACAGAAAGAAGTAAATCGTTTATGATATAAATTTGAAGATCCGCGAAATGAAATGTTTTTAAAAAACTTGTCCCAACATTGGGGGGGGGGGCACACTTCTTATTCACGTATAATACTAATATTGCTTGTGTTACAGAGACTCATCTAATTCCTGGTGAAAATTTGTAAGTAAAATCTACAAAAATGGCAGACTTTTCAATCATGCTTCTGGAGGAAAAGCAATTGTAATTAAAAATAAAATATTTCATCAACACGCATTTGTTCCTTCTTCAGACGGCGTATAAGAATTAATAACAAATAAAGTTAATTATACAATTTATTCAGTTAACAAACATAATAAATCATTTCTTACTCAAATTTATAATTTTTTTTCAAATCTCTATTCCTATTATTGTAATGAGTGATTTGAATAGCAAAACATTTCTCGAAGTTGTCATTATGACAAATACGCCTACAAGAATAATTTAGATATTCATGCCCTATTTGAACCAACACATTTCTCTAAACATAATAATGTTACTCCAGATATTTTAGATATAATTAGAGACAGGATTTTTATGTATTTACATATTTTTTGTCTTTCTTCTTACCGCTCTCAAAATTTTAATCTTGGCGAATTGTCGCCGTCCTAACGCAATATCCAATTTTTTCGTCTCATATTGTTGTATTTACATATTTGTTACTATATTACGTATTTTACATATTTCGAAATTTTCTCAAAATATTTTTTATTCTAAAAATTTTCTTACATATTTTTATGAAAATAACTATTTTCAAAAAAATCAGCAACTTTTCCTAAATTTTTAATGGATACTACTGCGTACTCTACTCGAGCTCCATACGCTGTAGCGTAGACGTAATGATACGGTCGTATATCCAATTTGGCGCGCCAGCTTCAGTTATCTTAGGGCGGGAAGGACTCGACAGCGACAGATCATTTTCATTTTTAAGCGTGAAAAGTATCATTGACGCCACGCTTGGCGACCTTTAACCTTAATTTCCAAGAAACCTTGGCTATCGCCGTCGTGTAACACTTCGACGAGAATATTCCATGCTGCTGTGATTGTTTCCTGGTAGTTGATATCGCCAGTTTGTACGATGGCTTCTATTGCGTCTAGTCTGGCCGCTAAACTACATTCCATGATAACGACTTGTGAAGGTTTTACAACCGATGGGAAAGTTGTATGGTGCAAGTGTGCATTACTTGTGCTTTCCAAATGAATTTTATAATATTTGGAATGTTTTTAAAATTTGTATAGGCATTTTTTTTTATAAAAGTAAGTTCGTATTATGTAAATAATTAATTATATACGATTTTACATATTTATTACATATTCTTACTGTTTTCATTACATATTTATATACTACAGATTTTAACGTTTTGTACTACATATTTTTCCGGTCTCCAATCATAATATCAAAATATATAAATTTTCAGTTTTAATCACCATTACCTGAACTTGATTCTGATCATTTTCCAATTTAAAATTAGTTTCAATTCTTCCTTATTGAATTAATCTTATTCTACTTATAATAAATACTATTACAAATTGGGATTAGTTCATTAATTTAATTTAATTTTCAACATCCAAACAACTTAAGTTCTACTGATTTCTTCTAATTGATATTTAACTAAATATATTTACAGAAAATATGTAAAATAGTTTTCTTCTATCTTCCACTTCTTTTAAATCTCATATACACTCTCGAGATCTCCCTTCAAATATATTATATTTTATCAATTCAAAATATATTCTTACAAGATTCTGACAACAAACTTGTCGTACAACATTAAAAGTAGAATTAATAAATTATTTTGTACAATTAAAACTGCACTTGACAAATATGAATATGAAAAATCTCAAAATTATATAGAGCAAATACATCCTAACAGTAGACCTCAATGGTCTACTATAAACAAATTGACAATGTTTTGTTCTCCAATTCCTATTCTAAATCACGAATCACATTCTGCATTCACGGATAAACAAAAAGAAAATTTAATTGCTGATAATATTCAAGACACATTCAAGCCGAATCCAATTAACATAATAATTTTAAAAATGTTGTATGATGATTTATTTCTTACCTCAATTACACGTTTCTTTCAGAATTTTTTTTTCCAAAGAATTGAATGATATCATTTATAAATTAGAAATTCGTAAAGTTTCTGGATTTGATAAAATAACTATTAAAATGTTAAAAATTAGACTTTCCACAAATTAAATTGTTCTTATATCAATATGTTTCCTCTATGACACTTCCCTCAACCCTGGAAATTGTCTCATGTTCTTACAATTTGCAAATCTGGTAAAGATCTACACAATCTCTCAAATTATGGACTAATTTGTCATTTATCCTCTTTATCCAAAATCTTTGAAAAATTAGTACCCTCGTCTTTTAAATTATATTTCTTCATTAAATACATTACCAAATTTTCAATGTGGGTATCGATCTCAATATTCTACCTACCATCAACTTCTACGTGTTTCAGAATTAATAGTAATTAGCTTCCATAAAGAACAAGTAATTAATGTTGCTCAAACTTATGATGCTTCAAGGCTCTATTCTTTCACCATTACTTTTCAACTTTACTGTCATATTTCTTCACTCACTTCGACTTAAATTGTTTTTTACGGTGATGATACAACTCTGATTTTCATCCCAAAAATATATTTTTGCACCGAATGTCTTACAAACTTCAATTATTAAATATTTTACATATATTCAACTTTGTAGAATTAAAATCAACACTACTAAAACGCAAACTACATGAGTAACTCCTTGAAGTACTTCAATTTATAAAGCTGAAACCGAACCTGTGTTTTGTTTATAAACGCACTTCGATCTATTTCAACAAAATATATAAATAAAATATTTGGAGATATTTCATATAAAGTACCCCAAAAGATACGTTCCCAATTCGAGGAGCCGCGATGTTAGACAAATTGGGAATATCCATGTTCGAGAAAAGCCACAGGCGCTAATGTTGTTCACAAAGAGACGTAGGGGCGGACGGATGACGAGTGGGCGGACGGATGGCGAGCGGGCAAGCGGACGGAGGGATGGGCGGATGGATGGATGGGCGGATGGATGGATGGATGGACGGACGGAGAGATGGGCGGACGGAGGGATGGGCGAACGGACGGATGGGCGGACAGACGGACGGGCAGACGGACGGATGCGCAGACGGATGAATGGCCGGGCGGGTGGACGGATGGACAGACGATGGGCTGACGGGCGGATGGACAGACGGTCATATTGGCGGCCATGTCAAGCTAGCACAACCACCATAGCACAATCACATCAAACCATATAGAGTATTTAGTACTCATTTATTACTAATTTATTACCCCAAAATTAAATTTATTACTCCTCCCGTTTCTGAAATAAAGGTGGTTGTGCTAGCATGACAGTCACGCTAGCACAACCCAATTCAAAAAATGAGCTCAATCGATCAAAACTAATATGAATGTTTAGAGTATATTTATTACTAATTTATTACTCTAAAATGAAATTTATTACTCATGCCGTTTACGAAAAAAAAAATAAAATTGTTAAACATAATTAGTTATGCAACCCGCACGACTTTCGCCTATATTACTAAAAAGTACCAACGACCTCAAAACATTAAAGCCTATTACAAAAATACATATACAATCAATAGTACACATTCAGTTCTAATTTTTAACATCAAGAAACTAATTTTAAATGTGAAAACTAATTTAAGAAATATTTTATAAACTGAATCGTAATTGTCAAAACATGCAAGAGATTCAAATTAAAAAATAGAGAAAACCAACGAGCACAATCGCATTAAACCAAACACACAATTAACAGAGGTATCACACTGTTATTTAAAACTAATAGGAAATTTATTACTCCAGTTGTTTACGAAATAAATAATTTTATAGAACGACATACTTATCAAAAAACGCACGATATACATGAAGTAATTTATACAGTACAGTAACCCACAAGCAAATAAAACCTATTCAGTACAAATTTAGACATTTACTTCTAGTTTTTCAATCCCGGGAACAAAAATTAACGTGCAAACGCATGAAATAAATATTGTATAAACTTCATCGTAATGGTCAAAAAATGCAAGAGATTCAAATTCAAAAATAGAGAGAACCAACGAGCACAATCGCATTAAAGCAAAAACATATTTAACAGAGGTATCACACTGTTATTTAAAACGAATTAGAAATTTATTACTCCTGTTTTTTACGAAATAAATAATTTTATAGAACGACATACTTATCAAAAAACGCACGATATACATGAACTAATTTATAGAGTTTAGTAACACACAAGCAAATAAAACCTATTCAGTACAAAATTAGACATTTCCTTCTAGTGTTTTAATCCTTGGAACACAATATAAACGTGCAAACGCATTAAATAAATATTGTATAAACTTCATCGTAATGGTCAAAACATGCAAGAGATTCAAATTCAAAAATAGAGAGAACCAACGAGCACAATCGCCTTAAACCAAACACACAATTAACAGAGGTATCACACAGTTATTTAAAACGAATTAGAAATTTATTACTCCTGTTGTTTACGAAATAAATAATTTTATAGAACGACATACTTATCAAAAAACGCACGATATACATGAAGTAATTTATACAGTATAGTAACCCACATGCAAATAAAACCTATTGAGTACATTTCCTTCTAGTTTTTGAATCCCGGGAACAAACATTAAAGTGCAAACGCATTAAATAAATAGTGTACAAACTCCATCGTAATGATCAAAACATGCAAGTGATTCAAATTCAAAACTAGAGAGAACCAACGAGCACAATCGCATTAAACCAAAAACATATTTAATAGAGGTATCATTCTGCAATATAAAACTAATTAAAAATTTATTACTCTTGTTGTTTACGAAATAAATATTTTTATAAAACGACATACTTATCAAAAAACGCACGATATACATGAACTAATTTATAGAGTATAGTAACCCACAAGCAAATAAAACCTATTCAGTACAAAATTAGACATTTACTTGTAGTTTTTGAAACCTGGGAACAAAAATTAACGTGCAATCGCATGAAATAAATATTGTATAAACTTCATCGTAATGGTAAAAAAATGCAAGAAATTCAAATTCAAAAATAGAGAGAACCAACGAGCACAATCACATTAAACCAAAAACATATTTTTGTTGATAGAGAAGGGTCCGGGAGCGCTCCTGGGCCGCTGTGGCATTCTGCGCGTTTACAGTGTGCCGTGGCTTCGGAGCAAATTACGCGAATAATGAAAGCTTACATTCGCCTTAGAATGGCGCCCTAACATAGAAGAAATCTAAGAAGAAAAAGAAGAAATCTGAAAAGAATAAGGATAAGGGGAAGATGCTTCACACATTGTTTGTGAAATCCCAAAGACTTTCTTCAGATTTGAGTTTTTATGTAAATGAGCATCTTTTTTTCCGTGAGAAAACAAGAAAACATTACATTTTCAGATTTTTTGCAAACTTCACTTCTTTTATCGACGGCAGGTTTGTTTCTGAAATATTGGAAAACGAGTAACGGCAAAAAGTAAAGAGGAATTTGAACAAAATGAAAGTAATATTTTTATTATTGACCTCCATAAATAAACTCAATAACATTTGCAATCTGTAACGGAATTAGGGCTTCGACTGGAATTAACTTCCACAAATTTGTTGAATAAAGTATTATTTTAATTTCATTCAGAAACGTTTCTAATAATTCAGTTGTACCAGAAAGACATTTTTTACTCTTTCTTTTGAGCAGCAGCACGTCATTATGTTTCGTTATCCAGAATGGTAAAATAAAAAATAAATTAAAAAGTGTATTCCTAATTAAATGTTTCACTCACTGTATTATTATTATTACTATTATTATTATTATTATTATTATTATTATTATTATTATTATTATTATTATTATTTGAAGCATAATATTTCCATGCTTCAGCATAAACTGACCCCGTTTTCTCATGCATACATATCCTTATTTTATATTAAACACATCGCCACATTGTGGCCCACTGCCTGTGAGGCGCCAATGCCTTTCTACGCATGACTGGCCCGCGTCGGCCCATTTCAACACTCACTGTGGTTAAAAATTCGCGGGGGTCAAACATATTTGTCTATTTAAAAAGGTCCGTACCGCTAGGACTGCAGAAGGGAAAAAACTCCGAAGTTAAAAGGATAAATGTGCGCGAGTGTTAGCAATAAATTGCGAGAGAAGTGTAGATCTATTTCTATGTAAACCCGTCTGAGAACCTGATTACTAGGAGGCGGATTTTGATGACCTAAAACATCGCCAAAAATTATCAATAAAATGCTCTTAAAATGCTTTTAAAATGCACTAAAACCAAAGAAAAATGACGTAAAATTTCTTATCATAACCAGTTCGGATGAACAATTCAAGCTATTGGATACGTTACTAATGTAATCGAGGCTTCTTACATTCGTTCGAGTGAACTCAGCTTGCAAACTTTTGGTTTGGATTGTTCTCGACCAGGAAATCTTTGTCTTTAGAGTTATCCCGAAATCGGCCGAACCGGCAATGGCGCTGATATACGTCACAAGAATTACATACAACGGCTGCCAAAATAATTTTTGAGCAAACAAATCGAAGAGACTACTGAGTAATTCTGTGAAGAACATTTGTTGCACCTCGTAAATATTATTTGAAGCAAGTACCATTAAAAATGACGTTAAAATCGATTAAATCAGCAAAAATGCATTAAAAATGACATAAAATGTAAATAAATGACTTATTAGTCGAAATCGACAAAAAAAGTAAAATAATGACCTATAAAAATGGGTTCATTTCTTTTGTTATAACATGAAATGAATTTCTATACTAAACAGCAATATTCTAAAGTGAGAAGAAAAAAAAGACATTTTATTAAAATCCTCCCCCAACTGATCATTAAGACCTCGTGTCTGAGATTATCCTGGTCCAATCGGAAAGCAGAGAGATGTCCGCCTTCTTTTGCTGCATCTGTATCACAGAGTAATATTTTGAAATATCATCAGCCAACAGTGTGATAGATGTATATGATGGATGGTATACCCGCTGTATAAATGTTGAATAATGTGGAAAGCGGGAGTACTATTCCCCGAGGTACTCTTGCTTTTATGGCGAATGGTGATGAAACGGTGTTTCTGAATATATTTGTCAATTTTTCAAACTCAGTGGCTTCAAAATTGTGTCGAAGTAAAAAGGCCTCCCGAGAGTTTCTATCCTCTCAACATCAGTTGGCTTCAACATATAGCGACAAGATGTTTCACAGAGAATATATTTAACGCTGAGTTTACCTCCGGAAGCGGGAAAGATGTTAATTTTATTACATAAAATGGAACTAAAAGACTTTCCCTAAAAGTGTCTGATTGAGGCCCAGAAAAGAGTGATGCATCATTTGCCACTTGTTTACTTTATATAGAAGATTTTCAAACTTAATTCTAGTTTTAGAAACAACACCAGAAATAATTATAAATTAAATATTTCCAAGGGCGATGAAAATTTCTGAGCACTTGTGTTAATATTACTATTAGAGTGAATGCCTTTTCTCAATAATAAGAGCCTAGCAATTATACTCAGTAGATAATAAAGTAAAAAATAGCTTCATTAATCAGGAGACAAAGAGGAGTAATTCACAAATTAATATTTCTAATCTAACCAACCACCTACAGTAACAAGTACACTCACTGTTAGACGGGGACTGGGGGCCACTATTCGAAGATTTTATGGAGGTGTCGAGATAGAAATAAAATAGGGAAATTATATATTACAGGTGAATGATAGTTATAAGTTCCGCAATTCGTAATAATAAAATCAGAATTGTAAATTGCGAGTCATTGTCTGTCTTGAAAGCAGATGATGTCCGCTAAGAAGCTAAAGTATGAAGCCATGAATTTGTAAGATGGTCGATATTGGAATAATGCGATATGGATACCAAAATTAACAGAGGCACTTTTTTTTCTAGAAATAAGCTAATTTCTGCAAATGTTAATTGTGTTAGTTTGATGTTACTTGAAAAGCAGTCCACAAAATAAGAAACAATTAATGTATTTATATTTTTTAGAAAATTCTGAACTGTAGACAGGGTTCTCAAACTGTTACGTAAAGTACCAGGGATCAAAGTGGGCTTATACGTGAACACTTTCCAAGGGAAGTTGAAGAAGTTTGTCATTTAAGTTAAAAGTTAATGCTTTCTTCAGTGTTCTAATTATTATTAAGTAAGTTTAAAATATTTTTTTTATAAATTAAATACGCAATAAGAATTTAGTCAGTAAAAATATTTAAATCTTATAATTTAAGGATATTATATCGTGGGAGAACATTAACCTTTTAGTCATGTTGGAACGATTCAGTTTTTAAAAAGCATGAGTACCTCTGCTGTATCAAGATCAAGAGCACATGGTCTCTACCCGACATCACCAGCTCGTTCGAATCTCCCTCCACGCAGCCCCCGCGGCGTGCCTTGTTCGCGCATGCGCTTTGCGTCAGCGGCGGCGGTGGCTGCGCGCGCACCAGCGCTCCCGGCGGCGGCTCCCAGCCCCGAGCCCGATTCCGCTTCTCCCCCCGGCGCCTGTCCGAACTCATGTCATTGGCAGTACTTGTGCGCATGCCTGTGACGTCACATCACGTGAGCGGAGAGTGATCGGACGTGACTTTCAGCGGAAGAAAGGGCTATATTCATGCCAAAGCAAACAAGTGCTTTGCGCTGGCTGCCGTTGCGAGAAGCTTGCGGTTCCAACGGCGCGCGCCGGGCGGCGCTGGCGGCCGGCCGCGGACGGCGAGCGCCACCAGGAAAAGACGCAGAGCGAAGCAAAGCACAAGTTGCTGCGATCCGATAACCTCACAAGTAATGCAAATGTCTGCTGTTGTTCTCGAACGCGAGAAATAACAAACGACTTTGTAATTCTATAATTACTCCTAACAATTACTCACAGGAAAGACAAGTTTTATTTGCATAACAAGTATACATTTAGGATAATTATCATGAATCAATTAAATTATTTTACTATTTTGTCCTAATGTTTTCAGGAGTATTTTTAATATTTGCTGCACTCATTTGAGCAGGAATAGAGTCAAGAAGAAAAAAATTATTAAAAGGTTGATAGCCCGTCTAATTTTTGTATTTATGGGGTGAAATATTAAATTTCATGTCTGTTAGGACGTCATTCCCGAAAGGTCGAATTGAAGGGCGAATCGGGCCGGGGGGGGGGGCAGGGGTGCGAGTTGGACAAGGAGGGTCACTAATGGCCGGCAACGTCCGCCCAAGGACCGGTATTTGGGCGCATGGGGGAAGTGGCCCCCGATCCAATTACAAGGAGAGGCGCTTGGGCGGCTTTTCCACGGACGTGGGCCGGCTGTTCACGAGCTAACCAATGCATACTATTAGGACAGACGCCTGCCTGCTTGCGCGTCCTCGTCGGCGGGTGCGCGGGGCGCATCGAGCGATCCGGCGGGGTGAAGGGAGGGGAGGGGTGTGGAAGAGGGGGCGCGGCGCGGCACGCGGGGGAGGGGAAGGAACCGGGAGAAGAGCGACCGGACAAAAACCCAGCCCCGCGCAACGCCGGCCGCGCAGCGGGGGGTCTGCCCCCACCCTGCCACCCCGCACAGGCCGCGCAGGGGTGGAGGAGAGGGGGAAGCGGGTGAGTGACCTGGAGGTCGCGCTTTCACAATGACAGTCCCCCTGCAGCCAAGCTGCACACACACCAGGCCGTTTGTAAAAGAAAGCTACTGCTCGGATCCGCTGAATGAAGAATAAAAGAGTACCTACTTTCTCTGCTCAATTGGCACGCGACAGCGAATAATTTTGGGGTCGAATAAGTCTCGGGGATGGAACAAGCGTTTTCAAACGAAATAAAATATGATAAGCAATAAAAAACCTGATCCACGATAAGTGTGGCATGAGTTTTCAAAAGAGAAACGTATGTTAATTCTCGAGTATTCGTGACGCTTTCACTCAATGTGGCAGATGCAGCTTCCGGAAAAACATCTGCGATTTACAAAACCGGTGCGACTACAGGGTCGGGCGCATGAAAGCTTCGGCCTTCTGAAAGCCTGATACGGCACCGTCTGTAGACTTCTGATTATAACGGACAGAACAGGCAATGAGTAATTGACAAATTTAATAATACTAATTTAAATATGAAATCCATTGAAATAATAATGATAAAGTAAAATGTAATTCAACAATAATTAGTTATGTAACCTTGTAGGTTTACATTTGGAATTCTACAAACATTAATTACGAATACTTCTTTTTTTGAGGTGCTTTTTCTTTTTGTACGCCTCGAATTCATGCAACCCAATCACTTCCTGTTCGATTCATTGTATTAAAATAGGCAAATTATGCACAACAACAATCACACAATTAATGCTGAATATACCATTGCATATGTGAAATCAATTTTATTTGTATTTCTACTTTGGTGAATAGATCGTTATATCAACATTCCCAAGACCTTGAAAGCTGTTAAAATTGCTTTGATTTTGATACGTGAAAAATGTTGGGCAAAGAGAATCGAGGAACACCCAAGAAAGGAGAAGAACTTTTGGATGGTCAGTAAACGAAAGAAACGATGCAGAGATCGTAATTTTACAATAATCTCCAAAATTCAAAATTCAAAATACAGAAAAAATTATCTATACATAAACTCACCAGGTACGCACGAAACTTTCTAAAAGTTCTGTAAATACTTTTCAGAAAAAAACGTCTGGATAGGTGTTGTTCCCTAAACGACAGAGGACTTAAAAGACGAAGAGCTGGAACTGAGAAAATATTCGTATAAGAACGGCACTGACCAATGAAAATAATTATTTATTGTGACATAATTATTCATTGTGAAATATCCTACAATATTTCATTTCTAACAGGTGATGCGATTGGATTTAGAAACGCATTAAAAAAAGACAGAAAATTCAATAAAACATTGTTTAAAATTAGAGATATTTTAAAAACAATATTTATAGAGAAATTTTGTTTTCTCAGTCAGCTATGACAGAAATCTCTGTTTATGGAGTATTACTGCAACTGGTTTCCTACATTCTGCTGAAGTTGTTGTTGCAGATTGTTTCAAAAATATCCGATAGATAAGTCAAAGTAGGTTTCAGAAGGGATAATATTGTGACAACCTCGGCCGAGCATTGCCCTCAAAGAATCTTCTTGGAAAACCTTTCATGATACTATCCTAAACGTATAACCCATGCGGTTTTAGGATATCCTGTATATTTCTGTCATTGTCTCCCCAATCCAAGTAAAGTCTCCAGTCGTCTTGGATGTTCCCTAAACCTTACCACCTTACAACCACTGAGAAAGGCTGTGTCTTTCCTCTGTGATACTCCCAAAACGAAGATTTAGGACGGGCATGCCCAACTACCCCCGCACGAGCTACTTGCCTGCCTGGGAGGCCCAGCGCTCCTGCAAGTATGGGCCACTTCCCCTGATTCCGCTCTAATTTCCCCTCCAAATCCAGAGAGGGCAAATGTGCAAGCAAGGAAGCTAAGTAGTACATATTGCGCTCGAAACATGAAGAATGGTTGCTTATTAGGAAAGTATGTTTGGTATGTTTGTCTGAAGTTTTTTATCAAACAACAGATTTCAATTATTATTATTATTATTATTATTATTATTATTATTATTATTATTATTATTATTAATATTATTATTATATTTTTTCTACTTATTACGTTATTTGATGTTTATTTTCTTTTAAAATTCTGCCTTGTTGAAAAAAAAACAACAGTTCTTTAAAATAAAAACCAAATGGAAGTCGTTTTGTTTAAACCAGGTTTTTGATTTAAATGTTACCATGATTTAATAATATCCTTTAAATATCTAATTTTTTGTTTAAAATAGGTTTTTGGTTTAGACCAAGTTTTTTGCATGATTAGAGAAGGTTCTGCATGTATCGCTTAGTAAGTATGTGAATACGACTGAGATTAAGAAAAAATCAAACCTTCTTCTACAATGACGATTTCTTCGCCAAAAATTGTAAATTTTGTTAGTAAATGCATTTTCATTCTCGAAACCTGACCCTCCAATTCACTACCGCAACTTTTGCATATGGGTTTCTGACATTCTCTTGATAAACATACCGGGAGCAGTGTCTCAGTGATGTCACTGCAACTGATGTCACTGCAATGCCTCTGACCGGGAGGTCCTAGGTTCGAGACTCGACGGCAGTAGAATTTTCAACACTAACTTTTCAGCTAGGTCGAATTCAGTCGCTGTCTGGAGGAGAATTCTAGCGGCCGGCTGCTCTGATCGGTAGTTTTCCGTGGTTTCTCCGATCAACACCAGGTGAATGCCGGAGCAGTACCCTACAAACAGGCCACGGACCACGCGCGATATTTCCTTACTCGTCCCTGTCCTATCCTCACCCCTTACACACACACTTACACTAACATGCACTACACTACCACACGTGCCGGGAGACCGGTCGGGGACTTAGAACTTATCCCAGCTGGGGCGGTGCCCCGCTTGTGGGAGATATCTGGTTGAGGAAAACCCCGCTGGTCGACGGTAGGTCGGCGCCGGATCTGCCTATCCAGCGAGGGAAGACCACCGTCACCTCCCGAGCAAAAACACGCACCACACTTACGGGACCAATGACCATAGTATTTGACGCGCCCGTAATCACTAACAATCAATTGATAAACGTTTTGTCGTTTTGACGTTCTGCCATACAATGTCCCTCCGTCCTCCCTGACTTATCGGATCTTGCAACAGAAGTACACACTCCAGCAAGCAGTTACAAACTCAACTGCCGGCGCGCGAGAAAGCGAGCTCTAGCGAGTCATCACGAGCAGAGAGTGCCAGCTAGCTGGCATCGTGCACTATCATTCGCTTCTTTTCAACCATTATCGTTCAGTGAAATCCCATCTCTTGGCCGGAGAGATCAGGTTGAGGAGTGATGCTTTCTTCGTTCTTCCATAGAGGAAAGATATCATTCCTCTATGGTTCAGCCAGCCCAAGTTACCGTTCCATTGATTCACCTTCTGATGACTAGACTTCGGATTTTAGGACAAAGTTCCTTTAGAAGATTGTGGAAAATAATTCCAAAAGATCATGAAAAAAATAGATGTACTAAAAGCATTTAATAGTGCCTAAAATGTCCTAAAAGTGCGATTGATACCTATTTTAATATTTTTTGCCTAAAATAAGTAATTTTGAAGAATTATTATATTTTCTCATTTTTTAAAATTTGTTTTACCAAAACGGAAAAACTTTCCCGGATTTCTCGAAATGTGAATATTTCCTGATCGAATACGCAATCGTCTACCCCTAAATACCTCACCCAACACACCGAACATACGAAGCTCTGCAAGTCATTATAAAGAAGTTGTTTCACGTTTGTCTGCGATCAGCACAAGGCAATTGCACGCATTCCCTGTGCAGTTGCGCAGTGGACAGATTGAGCCATATCGTCGACGCAATCCAGGCGAGGAAAGGAATAGGTCAAGCGAACGTCTACTGTCGGAAAAGCGAATCTTACATAAAAGGCCCAATTTTTCAACCCCTAGAAAGTAAATAGAATCATTTCGAGTTTTCTTCCCTGAGTGGGTGTAGTTCGGTTCGAATGTTGATTAAGTTATTATGAAAGTGAATAAAATACTAGACTATGCTTGAAGCCACTCATAAATGTAAAAATACATGTCTTTCCTGAACAATAAAAATGACCAAATTAATCCCGAAATTTGCCTAAAACCTCAATTTTCATGCTTAATAGTGTGGAATTTCATGATTTTGTTACCTATTTTAAGTGCCTAAATCATCACTTTTTTGTGCCTAAAATTCCGAAGTCTAGTAATAACTGTCCTGCGCCACCTCCCACGTTCCCCTCCCTCGCTCTTAAGCCGTCAGTCATCGCCTCGCGCCGTTCTTCCTCCCCGTGCCTTAAGTAATAAGTAAATAAATAAGTCAATAAAATGAAATGAAACTTCAAATTATAAAGCACATTAGGGGCCAAGGGAAGTGGGAATCGGAAATGTAAGGGGAGAGGCGTTGGTTCGGACGATCTTCTGTGGCGCTGTTTGATTTCCGGTACTGAGGAGGCTAAACACCGGAAGGAGAATGCGCGACGTCAGCGCCAGGAAATAAATGAATAGTTTAAGAAATTCTGATAGATTAGCATGTACTCAGCTTCTGACGGTAGGTTTTTCCCCTTTCTGGGTTTTTTCCTCAGCCGTACCCTATGATTTCGTTTCCGCGATTTTGAAGTGATGGAGAGACCATTTGGGGTGAGTGCCAGAATTCGAAAGGTTAGAACGAGGTAGGATGGCGGTAATATTGTAACGGCTTAAACGTCTTCAGCCTAGCCACATAGTAGCAAGTTATTTTATTTGTCTGCGGAATAATTACCTAAATAAATAAAGATGCCTGCCTTCCCTCCTCTGCCCAGCCAAGACCCCCCGAATCACACGCCTTGGCGATGACAGCGAAAACTCAAACGGACTAAAAGTATGGAATTTTGCTCTTTACCTGCTCACTGAAAGCTAAACAAAATATTACTGCACAGCCAAATACTCTCTGTTTTGGTTCAAAGGACCAAACATTATTTTTTTAAATTAATATTAAACTGTCATTATTCCCGTACGTGTAGTGCATGTCTCTCTCTCTCTCTCTCTCTCTCTCTCTCTCTCTCTCTCTCTCTCTCTCTGGAGATGGCGGTGGTCTTCTCCCGCTGGATAGCGAGATCCGGCGCCGACCTACCGTCAGCTAATGGGGTTTCGCCCTAACCAGGACTCTCCCACCAGCGGGGCACCGCCCCAGCCGGGACAAGCTCTAAGCTCCCGACCGGTCTCCCGGAATGTCGTAGTGTAGTGCATGTTTGTGTGTGTGAGTGTGTGTGTGTGTGTGTGTGTGTAAGGGACAGAATAAGACAAGGAAGAGGAAGGGAAAATCGCGCGTGTTCCGTGGTAGAGTACTGCTTCGGCATTCGCCTGGTGTTGATCGGAGAAACCACGGAAAACTACCGATCAGAGCAGTCGGCTGCTAGAATT
Source organism: Teleogryllus occipitalis (assembly GCA_011170035.1). NCBI lineage: Eukaryota > Metazoa > Arthropoda > Insecta > Orthoptera > Gryllidae > Teleogryllus > Teleogryllus occipitalis. Next base: position 56,315 of record BLKR01001373.1, read on the forward strand.
CTCCTCCAGACAGCGACTGAATTAGACCTAGCTGAAAAGCTAGTGTAGAAAATCCTGCCGCCGTCAGGACTCCACCCTAGGACCTCCCAGGACGCCCAACCTAGGACCTCCTCAGAGGCGCTGCAGTGACATCAGTTGCACTGAGCTACCGCTCCCGGACACAAATTTCATTAAGTAAAAACAGCTCTATTATCAATATTATACTTTTGCAATTTTCGAAACTTCAGAATTCACAGAAAAAGAAACATGCGCAGTTTTAATAAGGGTACTTCGCTCTATTCGAGAAAATAATACAGAAAAAATCAGAGCCAATTTGAGAAAACAATTATTTGAAATTTGAACTTTTACAATTTTAGTAAAATCAGACTTCTATAGGTTAACTTCACAATTCGTCGTTTTCCAGAATTCTAAAGCAGATCTCCGTTACAGATCAAAGTAACGGTTGATCTATGTAACGGTTGATCTAAGTAACGGTTGATAAAAATAACTTAAAATAATTATTAAAACTACAGTCATTCGTGTGCATTCCAATTATTTTGACACTCGGGCATGCCAAATTAAATTGAGAGTAAATGAGCAGCGAGTATCACGTAGAAATGTTAGATTCATTTCACTAATTTTGGGAGTTCTGTCAGTTTCTTACATTCGTTCATTTTTGTGAATAGAAATTCTTTTTATATATTAATTTCTAAGTTAATGTTTTTAAAATTCTGAATATTAAAGTTTAAGAAACAATTTTAGTATGTTAGGTTGAAGATTTTCTGGAATTTTTGTAATTGAATGTAAAGATTTCTTTAAAATTAATTTGAAATGAATTTAAAAAACTGCTGCAAAATAATTTGTCTTGTTCTTCAAGTACTTTCAATTTCAAACTTGAAATTGCCATGAAATTCTTTGGAGGTGGGACAGGAAAGAAGTATAAAAAACGGACATTACATTTTTCGAAGAAAGAAATTAATAACTGTCGCAAATGACAATATTGTTCTTTGCGCCAATATTATTCAAAGCAGCATAATATTTAAGGAAAGTATTCTAAAAACATAGAGCACTAGTGATTGTGCGGTTCAATTAAATCGGCGATTTTAGAAGGGAAATAAATTGATTTGGTTGGTTGGTTGTTAGTGATTCTGGGCACGTCACATACTGAGGTCATTACTTCCGTAAGTGTAATGCATATTGCTGAAAAATGAGGACATTCTCTCTTAACTACAACAAACATGTCAATGAAGTTAAAATATGTTGGAGTTCGATGGAAGAAGAGTTTATAGAACATACGTGAACATAAATCACGTGAAAATATAACTTGTGACTACCAGTATAAATTGATATTGAGATATTATAGAATCGTGCATGCTCTCAACAGTTTAGAAAAAATATTTCTGGTACTGAAGGATTTATGTCAAGCCTGCTCAAGTTGTTCCCGATAATATTTCACGGCGTCAAGGGTGGTTGTAACCGTAGAAGCCGACGTATTTGCCTCAATTAAGCTGCAATAACATTCATACGTGATAGATACAACATTTTACTCTACAAAATGGTTGTTTAAAAATAGAAAAACTTTCACCACGGAATTTCCAGGAAAGTATTAATAAAATTTAATATTTTGAAATTACAGGAAAAGATAAAAATAAAGCACTGATTTATTCAATGAATATATCAGTTTAGTAGTTAAATTATACAAATAAAAAATTCTAATGCCAATACTATTTAAAACATAGAACTAATGACACTAATATCTGCTTTCGTATTCCCTATTGTGTGTAGTTTTTACAGTCAAAACCTTTTTCTTATCCTTTATTGAAAAATTTACTTCGAAAACGGTTAATTATTACTCTTGAAATTTAAAATGTTGATAAGATATTTCATTAAATGAAAAAAGAGAATACTTTAAAAAATTAAACATCCACCCCAGTAAAGATACAATTCGAGTTAGTACTCTGCACCAATAAATAAGACACTAAATACAATGGTTGCGAATTTTGTCCCTCGTCTAAATGAAATGCGTCTCGTTTACTTTTAGAATATTCCGATAAACGCTTATAAAATAAAAAAAAATATTGTAAATAAAAATAGCACAATGAAGGGGAGGAGGGTTTCAGGGGAACATCAGCCCTGACTTATGCGCAATTTATGAAACGGTAGACAAGTCAGTCTTCGACAGACAAAGACTAATATTGACATTTTTAAGACGATTTTTAGTTTCAGTTTTAGTACTTCTCGAAATATTCAATAAATGCATGGGACGAAAATTAACTGTGTTATCTTTACAGTTTGTCGTCATTTTTCATTCTTGGATTCATTTATGCCTACGAGTCACGAGAGAAAAACACCAAATATTTTGAAAAACTTCTCACTTCAAGATAAAGAATCTATTTATATCTGTGCTAGTTGTTACTATCATCATTAAAATGACTGAAAAGTAAATGCAACAGAAATAGATAGAAATACACAGATTTCAGTTTAGTTACAAAATAGAAAAAAAAACAACCTCCCACCTCTTGAAAAAAATGGCAGCGAAATCCAATTATGCACTTCCTCCAACGACAGCAAATCCCGCAGTAGAAAACTTGGACGTAGTACATTTACACTTGAAATGAAGTCCAGGTCCACGTACATTTGAGATACGGTCCATGTGAGGAATGATCAATACCATTACACTTATTGTTTCACTTACAAATGTAAACTTAAATTACATGGCGATTAGTGAAATAAGATTCAGTAGCCTCCATTAATATAATCAACAATGTTAACTCTCAGCTTGTTACACACTGTGTTGTACTTCAGTATAATGTAATTGGTTCAAACTGCAACAAACAAACGAGATATATTGGATGAGCTTTCAAACAAGGCAACGTCATCATTGAACATTATTTTCTCTTTGGTTACAATATAATCACGCAGACGTTTGATATTCAGAAAAAAGGAACATCTATTCAAATAGGAAATTGGAGTCACATTTCAACTTGAAATAAATAATTCTAGATAAATGCTGATGATTTATTACTTTTAAGTACATTGTATGAAGTAATATTCTTAGGAAAATTTGAACCGATTTTGAGCGTGAGATGAATGAACTGGCTAATATGTGGGGTTAGAGAAGGCATTAATTTCCTCTAATTTGCTATAATAAGTTGATTCATTTATCCTCTATGGCAATAACGAAAGAGAAAAAATATAAAATAACTAATGTTTTACATCAGGCTATTCTCAAATGATTGAGAATATGAGAAAAAGTCTAGCTCTGAAAATCAACTTCGTAGTTTAATTCACAAATCAAAATAAACATATGCTTGCAGTTTTCTTTATACAACGATTTGTGTCGGTATACTTTGAATAAGTGAAACTGAACAAATGTTCATAATTATTTTTATATAGTGTTATTAAATTAAGAAAAAAATATCAATGTTTCCTTTGTATGAGGAAATTTCATCTAGAGAGGATATGATAATAACTAACGAGAAATATCAATAATAAATCATTATCTCCTATTTATTGTGTTTTATAATGTTGCACCAAATGATTACATTCGTTTTAACTTATTGAACTTCATTTTCGAGCATCACTAGTAATTTATTCCGACCTACGGTAATTTTCAATTTAATACAATGTTCCATTTAGCGAGCAAATCTGACTTCTGAGGATCTCTGAAAGGAAAAAAAGATGTTTTTACCATGATGGCTGGGTGGATGGATGGGTAGATAGGAGTATTTGTCACGCAAAATTAGGGTATATTAAAAGCTTTTGTGCTTTGATTTTGAGACCTGCAGCAATAAAAAGAAATAGCAAAAGAGCAGAAAAAATATAAATAGGCATTTCACCTTTGCATTTACCACACATATATTTAAATCATTTAGTAGAAATAAGATTCTTTTCGTGCATATTATTATGCAATTCAAGGTTTGTACCTCTCGCATGTAATGTGGGGACTTTCATTAGAAATGACGCACAACTATGGCAACGTTCGTGTTCACAATAAACCTGCATTACTCCTAGTTTCTGTATTTCTGCTTGAAACATTTCTTACTGATTTTTATCTTATCATAGAGTAGTAGTATCAAGGACAATAAATGGATTCGATCAATAAATTCGATGTCAAGGTTTCGGTGGCATAATACGTTCTGAGGGTTCCTGAGAATAAAAATGTTTGTCATGATTACTGTACTATAATCACCTACTACCTGTCACTTTATTATTATTATTATTATTATTATTATTATTATTATTATTATTATTATTATTATTATTTAGTTAGCAAATTAGGGATTACAAAGAAAGAGAAGCTGAAATCTCAGATTTGTTTCATTGACGGTGAGAGTACCCTCCACACCTAAGGTATGATAAAGACTATTAACAGAGTCTCTCAACAATAACTACAGAAATACCAGGGCCATGTTTTTCAACCTCCGATGATAAAAATGAATTTAATACTAAAAGTTATGTATGAATATGATTACTTTGTTACACAATCGCCCGGAAGATTCAGGCATTTGTCTTATATGTGAATGAACTTTCCGATTTCCTCTTCGTCGAACATTGCCGCCATTAGTGTGAGATGGGCCTAAACTTTACTTTGAAGCTCCTCATTGGCCTTGAAGTTTTAGCCTCACTGCCAAATCTTCAATTCGAGGAAGCGATTCGGGGTATACGCCGAATGATCAAACACCACCCGAATGTTCCGATACAGCAGCACTGTGAGTATCGGCTTTTTAATAAATGACGGCATCTCCAGAAGCCAGCATTCCTCACATGTTTGAAAGTTTACACGTATACTCGTTTCATTCTCTTGTAAACTTCTGATGCACTATTCTCTTCGTGTAGAAAGCGAATAGTACTAGGCGCACAAGTCGGGAGCGTCAATTGTATTAACCTGCTTCACGTGTGTACAAGGGTTCAGGTCAAATTGGGGTTTTGGCGCCCGTATTGGCGCACATATATGGCGCACATATATTTTGGTAAAAAAAGTATAATCGCCTACTGCACACCTAAAAATCCTCCTTTTGTTGTTATTTGTCAAGAGGTTTAAAGTCTCGATCGAAGTATGAAGAAAATCGGTTCATACGTTGATTGATTTATTACGTTGATTGATTTATTATTTCGTGTTTCTGGACGCGTCAGCTGCTAAGGTCACTAGTCCCGTAAGTGCAGTACATGTTTTTTCACGGAAGGGGAAGTGATTTCCCCCTCAATGGAGGAGATCCGGTGCCTTCCTACACGGCAACTTGCGGGATTTCCCTAAGCAAGAACCTCCCACCAGTGGGGGCACCTCTCCAGGCGGTACAAGCTCTAAGCTCCCGACATGTGTAGTAGTGTAGTGCATGCAAGTATCAGTGTGCGTAAGTAAAGGGTTGGGATAAGAACGTAGAGGAAGGAAAGATCGCTTATGGTCCGTGGGCCATTTTTTAGGGTACTATTTAGAATTCATCGGATGTTGATAGGAGAAACCACGGAAAACTATCGACCAGAGCAGCCGACCGCTAGAATTCTCATTCAGAAGCGGCCTATCTCCGGAGCTAGTGTCCAAAATTCTGTTACCGTTGAGACTCGAACCCTTGAACCTGCCACTCAAAGGCACTACAGTAACTGTAAGGCAAGGCACTGCACTGTAGGTTCATACGGGCGTATTCACACAAGGCGATGAACTTGCTGACAGAAAAGTTCGCATCAGTTTATTTTGGGGTGCTAGTTTCCATCGATGTACACCAGCAGCACAATCGTCCATGCTTATCCTGGTGTTGAGCTCCGGGTTGGCTCAAAGCTATTTTCACATACTTTTCTTGTCTTAAACCTTCCTTTATTCTGATGGGCTTTTCATGGTTTTGCTGAGAAAGTACTTCAGCAAATCGACAGGTCGATTGGGGCTGAAATTTTCCGAAATTTGATGAGGCTATTCTGCCGGCATCTTCTGATCGTGATCACGGCGTGATAACTTCGTCGTCATGAATGAGGCCGTAAATATTTGAACGGCCCTTTTATGAATCAATGGATGTCGGTGTCACGCATAACTCGTTCAGATTACACAGTTTTGAGCTCTATCACGGTACTTCTTTCAGGAGTAAGGTCTGGAAGTACTTTTCCGTAGATTTTTGCGAAGAGTTTCTTTTGATAGTTCATATGAAACCTGTAGAATATTTTCAATTTTTTTTCTCAAAAATCTCTCCAAATTTTTTCTCTATCGATAATTCAATATTGGTCTTCAATAGATATCGAGTACCGGTTTCATCAAATATTAGTAGTTGTCGCGTAATTTTTAGTCATATGGTGGCAATTTTCCAAAAATACCTGCACAAGATTTTTTGAAATCGGCTCCAAAAGTCGTATTTTCAGAAACACCCAAACATTTTCTCAAAATCTCATTTTCACTCGAAGATGTCCATAAGAAGAGAGGTTTTGATTTTCTATAATATCTCGAAAGTCCCATTCCAATTAAACTTTTCGGAGACCGAACGACCCGAACGGGAAAGATCGCTAAGACAGGCAAGCAGGAGCGATCGGGAGATTCCAGGGAACGCGGGTTCGATATCCGATTACGTATGGTTCGTATTGTGTCATGATGGACTTTCTCACTCATCACTACGAGCGGATTTTTATGAATTTTTTTTTTTTCACTTTAGAACAGTAGCTTTTAGTACATACATTAATTTTATTTTATGACACAAGTAAATGATCCGATTTTGTATGGCATTTTTTTTTTGCATTTTTCGTCGATTTCTACTAATAAGTAATTTTGTATCTTTTCCCGTCATTTTTAAAGCATTCTTTGCTGATTTCATCGATTTTAATATCATTTTAATGGTATTTGCAACAAATAATATTAACGAGATGCAAAAAATGTTTTCCACAGAATTATTCAGTAGTCTGTTCGATTTCTCCGCTCAGAAATTGTAATGTGAGCTGTTGTGAGTATATAATCTAAGGTTACTGTGACGCCTTTAAGCGCCATTGCCGGTTCGGCCGATTACGGGATAATTAAAGTCACAGATTTCCTGGTCTTTACCAGGAACGGTCCAAATCAAACATTTGCAAATATCACTTGAACGAAAGGAAGAAGCCCCGATTCCATCAGTATCATATCCAACAACTTAAGTTGTCCATGTGAACTAGTTTTGATAATTTTTTACGTCATTTTTCTTAGCTTTTAGGACCTTTTCAAAGCATTTTAAGAGGATTTTATTGATCATTTTTCACGATGTTTTAGATCATCAAAATCTGCCCCTACTCATCATGCATAACCTTTCGTATTAATTCATTCCAGTCCTGGCCAACCTGGATGGTGTAGAAGCTTGCAGGGGAGGCGTATGTACGTTGCAGCCACGTAGTTTGTTACATTCTCAGATCATGTGTGTTGAGGTATGGTAGACCACATCCAAACACCATGCAGCTCCCGTTAAGTCTTATCCTTTCCTATCAGATATTTATCCTCACTGTAATATTTATTCTTAAATTCTATTTACTTAGCTAACTTATGGCCTAGCTTACAAACTAGATACTTACAAACTAATCTAAATCTACTTTGTCTTACATCCTAACTTAATCTAACAACGAACATTATTTACATTATTTACGGTAAGCAATACATACACATAACACTTACAAAAACATACACTTTTAACATTACACATGAACTCATATAAAAATTATTTACACTATATATGCATCGACGACATCATTTCAACAGCGGTTGCAACTTTAACACTGTACACTATTTACATTATTTACACTGGTCAAAGTATACAAATACACTTATAAACACAATCCATGAAATCATTTAAACACTATTTACACTATACATGCTTGTAGGCACTTCATTTAAACCGTATTGTCTTTGTTTAGGCTCGCCTGTACTCGGCTGGGATGAGGTCATCTTGGGCTCGGTCTAAAACTGCCAGTGGGGCTCTGTCTAAAACTGCCTTCACATGGCGCCACTCGGTGGCGCCACCGAGAAGCGGCACAGTCGCAGTCACGCAGAGTCGCAGACACGCAGACACCGTCAGGCCCTGACCATGAAAGAGGAAGGATTTGTGAGTCACATCGATGTGGGTTCCGGCGGCCGACGAAACTGACGAGGATGGGAATGGCATTTCATTTATCGTTGAAAACTGCACTCAAGAGGAAGCAGTCGAAACTTCTGATTATATGGAAGACTAATTAGTTTAATGCGGATCTGATCGGAACGTTCAGCCTTGCCTTCTCATCCACTATGCCTGTACAGTGCGCATTACACGAGATATGTAGGTTTTGCGAGTTGCATGATCTTTTTGTAAATGTCACTCCTTTCCCACCCACCCCACTAGGGGTGTCATACCCCCCCCCCCTTCGTGTAGTCTTTTCCCATTGTCATTCCTCAGTAATAATAAATACCAAGTTTTGTTGAAATGACATTGTTTCCGCGTAGAAGAGTTAAGCTGGAACACGAACACACACATATACACATCCATTTTTTTTTGTATGTTAATATTTATGGAAATGGGTTTATTTATGAGGCAAAGTTGACACCAACGACGAGATAAATGATAGTATCACATATAATAACTGTTATATTTATTGTATATTGATTATTATCTCACAAACATGTGTATATTTGCACAAGGTTTTGAAAATTGAAAAAATAGCGTTTTTTCGAAGAACTGTAGCTCGCTTAGTAATTGGTTTCAAAGAAAAATGTTTTGTTCAAAAGTTGTAGGAAATTTTATCCTCTTTAAAATTCATTTAAATATTTTTCTACATGACTTAAGGAAGAGCTATAAAGAAACAACCGAAACAAGGCAGAAAAAATCCCGGTGTTTCGGGCCTCCCGGAGTTAGCAAAGGGTCTGGGAAAAGGAAAACTTGGGGTTTTAACTCGTGCTTGGGTACATACAACATAATCAGGGAAAACGCTTTTATGATCTTTCTCCAGCTAACCCCCTCTTTTGAGACCTACTGACTGGACTAAGTAGTATACTTTTATGTTCGAGTTTAATATTATCCATCGTACATCCGTGCGTAACTCAATGTCTGGCAATCCCTGTAGCATTGTCATAGTAGTGATTCACGTCTGCGATAAACACTTTCTCTCGTAAATTGGTTTGAATGAAGAAACGTGTCGTCACTGATACTTTCCACAACCTAGAGATAATATTCTCAGCGCTTACCCACTCTTGTCGCAACAACCATGCAATGCATAGGGAGATTAACGCAGACAGACCGCGTCTTCGTATGGGACACCTCGCGTCGTCAGCAATTATGAATACGTGTCGCAAAAATGCCGATTTCTGAAGTAAAATCTATTTTTGACATTTCTTTAATTTAAAAAAAAATTAAGAAATTAGTAGAATATACAAATTCTGCAAAATATGTAAAATATAAAAAAATATGTATAATATGTAATATAGAACAAAATATGTAAAAATATGCAACGAAACATTTGCATTTAGTGTTAGTATTGCTCTGATTCGTCAAGAGCACAATTTTGAGAACTGAACAAAGAAAGACCAAAAATATGAAATTACATAAGAATCCGGTCTCTATAACTGATAACTGATAATGCATCTTTGACAAACACGCTTGTGCATCGATTCTTGTTTTGACTTGTCGTCCGTTTAGTGTTTATAATACATTTATATACATTGTTGGAACTTCCAGTAATTTTTGGACCTCGGAATTTAGTTTAAAAATTATTATATTTTTAAAGCTTTTATAATTCTTTGTATAGAATATCATACGCTAAGGATATTTTAGTTTTTGACTCTTTATAAGAAATTAGTTCGGAGACAGGTGAAGTGTAAAGGGGGAAATGAATGGTAACAGGTTGGACCCAGATTTACAAGAACTGTTTGACTGTGTCTTGAACAAAGGCACTGACACGAAAAATCTATCAAAATTTTGAAAAGCAAAATCTTTGAGAAGTATCTCAAAGCACATTGGGTTAGATTTTTTCAATTTTTTTCAATTGCTGGGCAATAGATAACAAATAAAGATTGAGGCGTCTGTGCTTGTTTCAGACTACAAAAAAGGGTGTCTTTTCCTTTACCTCAGTATTTATTTTTGTATACGTAAAAATAAGTATATATACTTATTTTTACGTATCTGAAAACGTGCAAAAACTCTGTACTTTGTAAATAATAAGCGTTTGAAAACTGAAAATTGATTTAAAGAAGAACATTGCGAACGCCCATCTCCAGAAATGTGGTTTACAGCATTATAGGTCCAGTACTGTGCGAGAGAAATTATTCCAATACTGATGAACATTGAGATCAAAATGCACTGAAAGTCACATAGTCCCTTTAATTTTATCGTGAACGATAAAATTACTCTTCTTTCAATTTAATTTTAAACTAATTTCAGCTTCCACACTTTTCTGATCACCCATGATTTGGAGTGGAGACAATCAAAAGAACAATATCTGAAAATTTGTAAAATAAAGTTCAAGGCCTTATTTTCTAGAATACTGCCTAGGAACATTATCCAGATCCAGCCGGTTCACCTTCATATCCTCGCACGTCCTCCACCTATCCATACCTGTTCCTCATTATTTCCGTCTGTCCAAACATGTCCCCCAAAACACGCGATCTGTCACAACTCATCTGTCGTAAAAAAAAAGTCGTGTCTCAACGGAACATGCAAACCTGGTTTAAAAGGGCCAGGACGAGTTATGCGCATTTATAATGTATGTTGAAATAATCAATTTTGCCTGTCGTAATCTGCGATATTCTATTTTTTCTTCTGAAATCTGTTTTACGTAGATCTGATGTGTACCTCTCTGCCCACTAGTAACACTCTTACAGGGTTTTGTGTTGATAGTTTCTTATAAACTCTCAAAAGTATCATATTTATAAGCGATTATAAACCTTTAAAAATTTAATACTTTCTTGCTTGTTTGCAATTTCATCAATGAAGTACTCCTCAAAATATTCTGAATGCTTTCCCATGATTTTGAGGAGAAGTTCCGCCTTCGCCCTTTTGGATGCGTCTGTTCATTTCTTTCCGATAAACACTCGATGATGTCTGCCCTGCGCCAGTATTTGTTGGGACGGCGACCCAGTTTCACTCTACGAAATGGCGCATTGACTATCCCGATTACACTGGTCTCTAATAAAAAAGAACTTTCACGAATCAGTCTTTGATTGTTTCACCAGTCAATTCTTCATGGTAATTGTTAATTCTTCCCGATTGAAATACCAGCTGATGTCCCTCAACAAGTCTATTTTGCTGTCAATGTGCGTAACTATCAATCTTCTGTCCCTTACCGTAGGATGTTGCAGTCCTGTGGATATATCTTACAAGAAAGCTTGTCTTTCACAGTTGAATCTGTTCCCAGTTTACTTGTCGTATGTCCTTCTGTAACACAAGTAATACATTTTCTTGTTTTGCTCACGATATTGTGGTAGCTTTTGAAAATAATTATGTCTCCAACAAATGAGGTCTTTCCTCTTAACAATAAGACTTGGGAGAAGGGTTGGGGAGTTTTTGCCAAAGAAAAAGGAATACGCATGTGATTGGACAGCACACACAATAATAATGTCGTAAGCTCTACTTACAAACTTTTTCCGCTTTCTAATTTCCTCCAGTGTTTGTAGACGTCCCTTTACAGCGAGTTGCTTTCCTAGTTTCACTACACTGAATATGGAGACTCCCATCAACTCTGTTGGAAGTTTAGCTTCATCCATAATGAAGTATCTCTATTCAATAGCAAAGTGAAAACATTAAGAACGATGCGCTTTTCGCGAACTGAAAGTTTTACACTCTTATGGTTTATTACTGATGGATCAGTAACACTCAATCTAAAACGAACACTGAGAATACCGGGCCTCAGGGCTATCACCGACACATCCCAGTCGAGCATTGGCGGTGATAATGTGACGAGTCGCGTCCCATGCAGCTAACCGTGAGAACGAAGGTGCCACTCCGGGCTGAAGCACGTTGCAGTCCGTGTAATTGGGTCTGCGCCTCGTTACTTTATCGCTCGACATCGTGTGCATGCAATCGTCTCCTTCGAATACAATAGTTTGGTAAACGTACGATGACAGAAAAACGTGCCTCTAAGTAGAAATATTTACTACAACGTCGAAACCCCGACAATAGCACTATTAACCAATGGGAAACACTCGAACATACATACACCAGGGTTTGCAAGCGCGTGCGGATTAATTGTCGTTTATTTCAGTAATGGCTGCGGTTTAACAAGACTAACCAATCCACAATTGGAAGTTGCGAGGAAATGAAGTCTACAGCTACTTCAGTGATAAGCTTATGGATAATTCTATGAAAACATACACAAACATGCCCCAGGTGGTATACGAACCCACGACACTCCTAGTCAAGGCAGCCGCGGCTCTTCACCCTATGTGACCTCCGCTACCCAGGCTGGCGGATTAATTACGCCGGTCAACAATGAACATCTTTCCTTTTTTAAAATTTTATTACTTCTTGTTGGGCATTCCTGCCTTTCAAGGACGTTTATACAGGATTTCAGTAATTATAGGGTGAACCATCCTCAGGTCTTTATGTCAATATAATAAAAATAAAAAAGAGCTTGGCAAGTTATGTTTTGTGTATGTGTGTGTGTGTGTGTGTGTGTGTGTGAGAGAGAGAGAGAGAGAGAGAGAGAGAGAGAGAGAGACGGGGGGGAGGAAGACAAAGATTATATTTTTTGATATTTAAGGAGATTTGAAAATGTCCTTAAGATAGCGTGAGTGGATTTTCTGTGGTTGTCTGTAATTTTTACCTATATTGTAAGTTGCTGTAGCTGGGGATTCTGGTAGTATATTATAATGTCTTTTGAACTTTTGAAAATGTTTTCCTGAATTGATTCTATTTTTAATTCTCTATGTAATTGTCCATTGCTCATAAACCATGGAGCTTTAGTAATTTTTCTGAGGCACTTGTTTTGTATAATTTGAAGTTTGTTAATGTGGCTATCGACTGCTTTTATCCAAACAGGGCCTACGTAGGTTAGTGAGGGTCTGATTACTGATTTATAGATTATTTTACCGCATTCAATGCTAAGTGAAGATTTATGATTTAATAAGGGATAGAGTTTTATAATTTTTTAGTATGTTTTGTTTACTGTGTTTGTGATATGTGCTTTCCAGGTTAATTTTGTGTCCATTGTTAGTCCTAGGTACTTAACTGGTGTTTGGTTTGGTAGCCATGGTATGGATGAGTTTTCAATGAGTAAAGGAGGAAGTAATTTTGATTTACGAACAGTGAAAATCTTTGCTTGTGATTTTGAAGTATTAATTTTAATTCCTGGTTTGCAGAAGGGTAAAATTATGGCTGTTTTCCAACTTTTTGGGAAATATTGTAGTCTCAAAGCCATTTTCGATTGATCTGATAATGAAAAAGACAAAAATGACCTTTCAAATTATCAGTCAGCTCTTGGTTCTCAGTAAGTCAGCCAGCCCATGTAAATGATATGGGATTTTTACGAAATTTAACGCCTTGAGATTGTGCTGGCACATGGGGACCCAGCAAAGATGGGTTGTGGGTAATTTTTCTAACTCTGTGTGGCTCCGTAGAGCTTGTTTCGGGTACTGAATTATACTGAGTTTCTTTTAATTTAAGATGCTATTTATTCTAAAATAAGTTGGGTGCTACGTACTAGCCAAAATTTTCCTGACAGTTTTTGACATGTATGTGGTGCGATGACAAGGCGGAGAAGTTCCTCAAAGGACTATTTCCACAGATGAGTCATGCTAAAATTAAAGAAGGTTTCTCCAATGGCCCGCAGATTCATCACCTTCTTTAAGATACAAACTTTGATCAAGTTGTCCAGGTTCAAGACAACGCAGCATGGGAAGCATTTAAAGATGTTGTGAATGTCTTTTGGGGAAATCGAAAAACTAACAACTATATTGCGATTGCGATTGTAAATAATGTTCCAGGAAAGTACCATGAATTAGCATGCAACATTTCACTTAAACTCTATTTCGTACATTCTCACCAGAACTCCTCTCCCGACAAGTGTAATGCTCTGTTGAACAAGGAGAGCGATTACAACAAGACATTCCGCAAATGGAATGAAGATATCAGGGAAATGGATTTTTTCTTCCTGGGGGTTGTCCAGCTTCAGGGAATGTTTATTTCGACTATCCGCGCCGAATACCCACTACGTTATTCATGGGGAAAATATTAACCTTTACACTAGAAACATTTGCGGACTCCTCGGTCTGGGAGTCAGCAAATTCACAAGGCCTTCCGCGACAACACATGAAAGACAAGGGACAAACAACCATGCCCACAGCGGGACTCGAATCTGCGGCCCTTCAGGCCGAGGCCTTTCCATCTATCCATCTATCTATCTATCTATCTATCTATCTATCTATCTATCTATCTATCTATCTATCTATCTATCTATCTATCTATCTTTTTTTTTGTTTTTTGTTTGTTTGTTTGTTTATGGGAATGCGGAAACCTTTTATAGGCACCACGATATTCCTTCGTGGTAGTGTGGGACTCCCTCAAAAGTTTACCCACTAAAACCGCCACCCTTGTTCAGACCTTCTTCCCCCTGCGGTACCGCCGTTTGGCATTGCTTCGCAGAGGGCGGTCTTAGCTGCAGCTTTTGCACCAGATGTTGGTCTTCTTATGTTATTTCTATCTTCTTTTTTGTCATAATAATGGTAATGAATTGTTCAATTTGTGTCCACTTTTTTTCAGTTTCCAGCATTTGTGTCAACAAATTGCTTGGTTTTAATTGGACACCTAGCTGGTCTTCCAGTGCTTTTCTTTCTATTCGCCATGTTTCGCAGTCAAAAACGGTATGTTTTGCGTCATCTATCGGATAGTGGCAGTATCTACACATCGCATCCTGTCGGTGACCGAAGCGGTGGAGATATTGGTTGAAGTCTCCATGCCCACTCAATACCTGGGTTAGGTAATAATTCAGCTGTCCGTATGGCTGCAATTCTCTATCCATTTAATCAGTTCAGGGATTAGTTCGTAAGTCCACCTCCCTGTCTCTTCGTTGTCCCAGCGTCTTTGCCAACTCTTCATGAGCTTCTCTCTGGCTTTCTTTTTTACTTCCTCTGTTTCCTTTTGTTCCGTGATGGTTTTCGAAATATTATAAACTTCCGCCCTTTCGAGCGCTAAGAGGTCAACTGGAGGGATTCCCGCCAAGACTAACACTGCGTTCTGCGATATCGTCCTGTACGCAGATGTGACTCTTATTGCGCTTGCTCTCTGAACGGAGGCCATTTTCTTTCCCCACTTTTGAACTCCTAGTCTCTCGGCCCACACCGGTGCCGCGTAAAGCATTTTTGCGTGAACTACATTCGTGAGGAGTCGTCTTTTAAAATGTTTCGGTCCTCCTATATTGGGCATCAATCTTGAGAGGCCGCTTACAATCTCTGCCCCTTTTTGTGCCACATTTTTGGCGTGCAGTCGGAAGTTTAGTTTCGAGTCTATGTCTACTCCCAGGTACTTGAGGCTAGTCTTCCACGTGATTTCCGTGCCTGCGACTATGATCCTCGGTTTTGTGTAGTTCCTCTTATCTGTGACGATTATGGCTTCTGTTTTTTCTGTTGCCATCTGTAGCTCTCTGCTATCCAGCCATCTCTTGACCCTCTCCAGGTTATCATTTACTACTATCTGCAGTTCTTCGGCAGTGTCTGCCCGACTGACTATGATTGCATCATCCGCGAAGCCTACTAGCAGCGTTCCTTCTGGTAGATGCATTTCAAGAAAGTCATCGTATAAAACGTTCCACAGAAGTGGGCCGATTTTCGAGCCTTGTGGAACGCCGCATGTCATTTCTTTCTCCAACGTCTTTTCTTTACAGTAATATATAATTGCTCTTTCATTTAGGTAACTGCTAATCATTCTCAGAAGGTAATCTGGAGTGTTTTTTCTCTTGAGTGCTTGCAGAATGTGTTCCCATCTTGCTGAGTTAAAAGCATTTCTGACATCTATTGCGACAAGGGCACAGATCTATCTATCTATCTATCTATCTATCTATCTATCTATCTATCTATCTATCTATCTATCTATCTATCTATCTATCTATCTATCTATCTATCTATCATCTATCTATCATCTATCTATCATCTATCTATCATCTATCTATCATCTATCTATCATCTATCTATCATCTATCTATCATCTATCTATCATCTATCTATCTATCTATCATCTATCTATCATCTATCATCTATCTATCTATCATCTATCTATCATCTATCTATCTGTCATCTATCTATCATCTATCTATCTGTCATCTATCTATCATCTATCTGTCATCTATCTATCATCTATCTATCATCTATCTATCATCTATCTATCTATCATCTATATCTATCTATCTATCTATCTATTCATCTATCTATCTATCTCTATCTACCTATCTATTTAGCGGTTTTACAGCCTTGGCCGTTTTCCGCATTCCAATTTCCATGCCTCTTTATCCCATACGTCTTTTTCCTCCATTTCTCGTTTTTGCATGGCTTCAGTTATTGTCATGTTCCATGTCCTTCTTGGCCTCCTGTATCTTCGTCGGTGGGGTATTCATTCCCAAATGTTTTGTGGGTCTCTCTGATTCCAACCTTCTCATATACCCATACCATTTTAATTGTTTCATTTCGATCTTCTCGTTCAAGCTTGTTTGCACTTTCATATTATATCTTATTTTATCATTTCTTATTTTGTCTAACAGAGAAAGTTTACATCTTCTACGGAACATATCTGTTGCTTGAAGTTTGTCTCTCATCCTTTTTGTTAGTGTCCACACGTCTGCTCCATAGAGTATTGTACTCTCTATGAAGGAGCTGTATTTATGCTTTTCTTTGTCTTTAATGAAATAATCGAGTTCCACAGCACTGGATTCAACTGTCTTCTGTGAAGTCGTAGGCTTCCGCGGCCAGAGTCATGTGAATGATCTTGGCTGTCCGGGTGACGCCGCGTCGAAGGCTGTGTTGCCGTCGTTTCGAACATCTTTTCGTGGTTTTTCTCAGAGCTGGTCTGCCCAGCCCTGCGGAAGACCAGGAAAAGATGGTCGAAACGTCGGCAACACAGCCTTCGACGCAGCGTCACCCGGACAGCCAAGATCATTTGCACAACTGTCTTATGGCTATTGTTCCTCTTATATTTTTATTTTTCACATCATGTTCGTCTCTATCATCTGCTGTTAGCGTGACTCCCAAATACTTGTACTGTGTATTACCATTAACTATTCCTATACTAGGAAAAGTTACGTGGAATTAGTATATCTTAATAACAAGAGCTAACAAACTAAATCGGATGTCATATTCGTTTTTCTCGACTGCTAATTACGGTATTTTTGCTACACTGAGAAAGGAAAGAATATAAAAGTTCATTTTTGTTAAACAATATTATGTTACGTGTCAGCTTGGTGGCGCCTGAACGAGTGTGCAACGCAACACGCGCGATGGTCGCAGCCAGCGGGCTGCAGAGCTCAGGCGCAAGGGGGCCCCAAACCTGCTCTCCGTTTATGGTTTACAGGGAGACGAAGAGAGACGAAACAGATCTCAGAACTACACGTGAACTACAGAGAAAAAATCCTCCACGGCCCATAATTCTACATAATCCCGCCCCGACTAAAATTTTGATTGGCGGCTACACCTCCTCCTTATCTAGTGATTGACATAGGTAATTAGGTGTATTTGTCACTCTGATGAATCATGTAACGATTTATGTTATTCGGGAAGGGCAGTATAGATTTTCATAAAGTTTCACCATAGTATATTATTCGAAATTCTCCATAATTCGTTTTTTACAATTCTTACAACATATTTTCGAACGAAAGGCAAAAACTCTGTGCCATCGATTCGTCTTATCGAGAGAAATCGACTGTTTAATTTTTCCGGGCACGTCAACTGCTATGATCATTAGTCCCGTCAGTGTAGTGAATGTATTTTATTTCTGGAGGTGACGATTCCACCTCCGCTGGATGGTGAGATCCGGTGCCGATCTACACGTCATCCTGGCTGAGATTCCCCTAACCAGGTACCTCCTACCAATGGGGTACTACCCCAACCGAGACAAGCTCTAAGCTCCGTACTGGTCTCCCAGCAGGTGTGGTAGTGTACTACATGTAAGTGTGTGTATAAATAAGTGGTGAGAGTAGGAAAAGGAAGGGGAAAGTGGAAGGAGTAAGAACAGTAAAATAAGGTGAGAGTCGTTTCTGTTGAGTTGTATTCGTGTGCGCAGACGTGTTGGTGAAAGGGCGAATCTACTGTGTATTCGCACTCGTCATACTTGACTAACACCACATCTGGGGTTATTGTATGGTGAGGGGGACATCAGTTACCTCCCGATCGCCTCTGGTATTCACTAAGAGGACCATGTAAGTGCCAGTGCTATGTCCGTCAATGACGTCATCACTCCCTTCCTTCTACATCTGGGCACGTTGAGCGCACAACTTTCCAGCAGAAGAACGCGCGTCCCAACGCCTCAAGAGCGACTCACCGTGCTCTACAGAGTGTACGCTTTCTACTTTGGCCTGCAGGATCTCCGGACCTCAGCACAATCGAACACGTGGGGCATATCATGGGACGCAGCCTGGCTTCCGGCCCCACACCGCCACAATCATCGTGTATCTGCACTACAATGTACAGCGGGAGAGGGACTCTCTATCACAGGAAGACACACAGCACCTGTATGACAGGTCACATGCCACAATCGTTCCGTGTGTGGCCGTGCAGGGTGGTCACATGTACTATTAAGTGATGTTCTATACGACTTCTCGGACCATACAATAAAAGTTCCTTTTGTCCCATGCATTCTGGTCTGTAATCAATCCAACATATGTGTCTTATTCTTCTCTGCCAACTTTCAGCACGATCCGTGTGTTCAAACGTTTTTTAATGTATTGCCACGAGTGTATATTGAAGTATTTCTGTGGATTTTGAGTTTTAACCGCAGTAATTTATCTTAGCTTGTGTTATCTTGCTGTTTGAAAACTGTTTTCAGTATATTTTGGGGTCTAATTTTTATCCCAGGCGTTTGATAAGTTAGTTAGTGGCGATCAGTTTCGTGCATTATGATTTTTTCAGAGAGTCATAGTGAAAAGATTATGATGATCAGTTTCCGTGGGATAATCACAGACCGAACAGCGGATGCAAAAAGACTACGGTCCTAAGCTGTGCTAATGTCTCTTGTGTCTTTCTATGTCAAGTCGAAAATTTGACTTTTTTTCGATGATGGAGCGCAATAAAAAATATGAAACACACATTTTCTTTTACCTTCTCGAAAGATTTCTTTTAAAGACGGTATTAATTATTAAAAATTTCGAAAAATGCTAGCGTCGCCAAAGATAATCGTTTGTAACTCGTATTGTAATTGTGACAGAAATGTAATATTTGGCCACATCAAAGAACACAAGGTGCTTTTTCATTTGAAGAGTGTATTAAATTCATTAATTTAAAAAAATGCATTTTTGACTTATTTTATTTTTATTTTTTAAATTTCTTCCCTATTTTTTTATTATCACAAAAATATAATTGTATTCTCTGCATCTCTTTACATACGTCTGATAAGTCTCAATGTGGGATACCGAGACGATTCTGAGACATTAAATACAATAGAAATGTCCACTTGCCGTTTTGCTGCGGCATCACACCCTAGCACCAGCGAATCAGTAGTAGGCGATTACCTTCGTTGTACTACTTTCACCAAGAAATAAATAGAAATAAAAATTTACAAATACTATTACAAAACAAAGTTGCTTTTACATATATTACTTGTAATTTTATACGCAAAAACAAAATTGTATTTGCATGTATTACTTATAATTTTATTATTAATATATTTTATTGTCATTGTAAAAATTACTTTTGTGGTATTTACAGAACCTATGTATCTGATGATGGGAACAATTAGTTCGTGAAACGTTGTGCTTAAAATACAAAACAAGTTATTTCTATAAAAAACAATAATCTCAACCATTTTTTCGAATTCGCGTGGTACGTTGCCTCACTCGTACTTCTCTTCGAGTCAATTACAAATTACCGCCGTTTTCAAGTATCTTAAATACTGTCAAAGTCGATATACAAATTTGTGAGCACAATATTAAAGATATCTTGAAACTTTGCGAGCTGTAGAATTAATTATACACAGAAATTCATAAGGATGGGCAAAACTAACAGAAAACACAAGTCATATGACTCAAACACAAGAACCAAGAGTTTTTCAGCGGTGAAGAAGTTTGTACAGTCGGGGTTATAGTAGACTGACATCGGAAATCTGATATTTTATGTGACAACTATGGCAATGAAGAACTAGGAAAAATCACATTGTTCCTTGCTCTTGAGCTGACATATTAAGTGTATCGAGAGGGTGGAAATTAAGACTATCCCCACTAATTGGTTGACAGTGAGGGAAAGGTATATCGTTAAATTAAGAATGGCACGTGGTGATGCAGTAGATGTTTTCATTATTACGAACTCACACTTGTAATTAATGATCATTGTAAAAACTGCCGCAAGCTTTTATCTCATGTATGCTAATAAAAGGTGAATATATCATGACTCTTAAAATTATCGATATTCAACATGATAAAATACGCCTCGTAATTATTATTTTGCGTTAAGGATGTTAGATGTTAATAATAGCAATTTCTAACGATATGAACTACTCAATTCATTTCGTTCATCTTTGGCTGGAAATACAAAAATAATTCTTACGCACAAAAACCGAACAACACTTGCAACGGTTTGAGGACAGCATTAGGCCGTCGTTATGGATGCTGCTGAGAAAGCTACAATCATTTCACAGACCATTGGCAGGGATTGGAGACCACCCAAGACGACCCATTATGCACCGTTGAGTGTCCATTATAAAGGAAGGCCCTGCCTCCCCGGCCATCTCTTCCTGCTCGCCCCCCCCCTCGCCGGAATCGAGGGGGGTGGAGGGGGCGGAGGGGGGTGGAGGGGGCGGAGGGGGGCGGAGGGGGGCGGGTGGGCAAGGAGGGGGTGGCGCGCCGGCGCCAGGCACTGCGGCCAACGGCGCCGCGCCGCCGCCCCCTCCCTGGGCTGAGCCCGGCGCGGCGGGGGCGGGGAGGCGAGGGCGGCTGGGTGGCGCGGGGCGGGCACCTGTTGCGGGAGCGGGACTCCCTTCTGTAATCGCGTGGCGACAGCGCCGCGCCCGCACTCGTCCGTCAACCGCGCCTGGCGCCCCCTCCCCCCCAGACGGCGGGACGCGTGGCGGGGCCCGGAGCGGGGAGGGGGCGGCGAGGCAGGCGGGAAGCATTGGAGGAGCGGAGAGCGTGGGCAGGGGCATTGGTGTAATGAACGGGGGAGGACGAGCGAAAGTTGCCTCCTCATGGCGGCATGTTCTACGGAAGTACTGCCTATGCTAACGTGCAACTTTAATAAGAATAAACTGTTGTCTAGGTCTTTTTCGTGAAAACCATAAAATGGTATGAGATATGTCTTACTACTGCCAGCCACATAACGAACCCCAACTAACTTTTTCTCTTTGAATACTTTTTAGCATTTAGACAGATTTTTTCAAACTCGTTATTTTACTTCTATAAAATTATAATAATATTAAATTAAATTTCGAGTATAGTTTATTACGAGATTATTAAGTGACTTGATTATTAATAAAGGCCACTAGATGTGTACAACATTATCAAACAAAGCGTATGCATTTGTGATTTTATTGGAGTTATTTTTAGGAATATTTGGATGTGCAAAACCAGCTTTATGATAATTACGATCACAGTAAAAATATTACATCTAAATACTTCAGGTTCAATAAGAAATTTGAGGAAGAACATAGATTTTGGTAACAGTTCTGGGTACGGTTTAGGTGACCATGATTTTTAGTCGTACGTAAAACTATAGCTGTGTTTAAATATGAAATGTAGAAGAAAAAAAATAGTTTTGTCTATATATAAGAGAGAAAAAAATAGCGCATCTGCAGGATCAGTATCTTCCTACAGTATAAACAGCTTATGGAAAGAAGGCAATAAATTCTAGTAGCATAAAATATCTAATTGCAGAATCATATTTGTCACTTTCTAAATTATCATAATATAACTGGCTGACTCAGGTGCTGCCGGCTCAGCTACGCAGACTCAAAAATAAGGGCTTTGATTCGGTTATGGGGGCAAAAGACAGAGACATTTTCACGTTCTATTTCTAAAGAGAATTACGAGTAGCTACAGTGTATACCATCCAATAATTTGGATTCTAATTGATCATGAAAAAGTTCTCGGTGCCAGTAGCGGTTTCTCGGAGGAGGAAGTCCTCCTCACACATTTTCTTCTTTTGAATGTAATAACCAAATACAATAATTTCTTTGATGTAAGAGGTAAAAAATGCATCTTTTGTTTAGTTCATAGTTATTGGAAATTGTCTTTGGTTGAGTTTTAAACAGAGCTCTTTTTTGACACGTCGCTAAAACTCGAAATCGCTTTGAGAAGGAATTCTCAGATTTTTTCCTCCTCTCGTGTAGTAATGGTTCATGTAGCACAGCGTTGAGGCGGGAAGAAGAAGAAACGTTTTTTAATGCAGCCACATGGTTTGAGGGGAGGAGTTCCTCCTGAAGAACGACATCTACACTTCGATTTCAACTCATGGCACCTCAAGGTCTTGAGCTGGGCGGAGTGGGGGACACTGCCATCCAAATAAGAGCATCATTATGACTTTAAATTTTGGTAATTGAGCTCCCGACTGGGTGACAATGTCCCCCTTTCCTTCCAGTTCTTGATTTTGAAGTTCCACTAGGTTTAGATCGGAATACATTGTAGCTACGGGAATTAAATGAACATTCGGCGCTTGCTGGGCGCCCAGACGCTCATGAATCCTGGGATCGTGGAATCATAGGAGTAGACCTGTTGTAAAATTTGTTGATATCATCTCACACCTGTTGCAACACCGTGGATAGAACAAATCGAACTGATACGCATGCAATCTAATTTATTGTATGTTTCACTTAATGTAATAGTATTAAATGAAGCATATATTCTTTAAGTGGTGATTTTCATTGAAACTAGAGATCTTAGTACTTGAATTATTGTGGAAGAGTAATGCATATAAATACGAAACCAGAACACTTGGATCTAGTTTCCGTTTGAATAATAAATGTCACCTGTAAAGCAAGACTACAGACAGTTCCAAGACCATATGTACTTATATTCATCCCACTATACCACCAGGGTCTAGCCTCTTTATTTACACAGTAGTGGCTTCTATTGGACTGTCCTACTGAAACCGTCAATGGATGCCACAAATATAACATATAATATTGAAATCATATTCAATGTGTATCACTATCTTCAAAACACTGAAAAATATCCTCTTGGAAATCTTGAATCATATTTTATTATTCTTTACTACAGTGTAGTAACATTTTAAAATTATTATTACTTAAGATAAAATAACCAAATAATATGTCCTACTATATAACTAATTTTATGAAATTAGATGTACCAAAAGGTTTCATTATATTTCAACTCAAAAGGATGTTTCATTAGATGTATCAAAATTGTTTCATAATTGAAACGACGTTCTACCAGTCATCTTTGCAATACAGCTTCCTAAGTCCCTACTTTTTTACCTTGAATAAATATTTTTTATGTTCTGCATTTTGTCAAGCCATGGAAACTTTCATATCATCAGCTGCATGTAAGAAATTTAATTCTTAAATTAAATAACGTAGGTTACCTACATTATTTCATCACTATCGAGTTCCATGCAGAAAAGAATTCTCTGAGTGTGTCCCGTAGCGCCCGTTGGTTTATCAATGGAGAGCTGCTGCTGCTGCCGAGCCGCGACAAAGGGCCGCTTTGAGCGCCACCGCTGGAACGAGGGGCGGGGGGCAGGGGCGATGAGCGATGGGGTGAGGGTCGAAGGCGGAAGGGAGAGCGAGGGCGCCGAACGCGACGAGGCGAACAAGAGAGAGGGGAGAGGCCTTCCCCAGCTGCAGGCAGGGCGGCGCGTGCCAAGGGAGACAGACAAGTAACAAACGAGACCGGCCCGCCCCGCACACCTCCCGCCCCACCCCCGCTCCAGCCGTCTACCTGTCAACCGCCATTCCCGTTCCCCTCGGACTTCATCGTCATCGTTATCATTGACCCATTGACGAAGCACTGCCCTTGAGAAGTTTGCGTTTGTATTCCATTTTCTGTTCGTCGCTACTTCTGGTTCCCAGCGCAGCAGCCAGCAGCCAAGTTAATAATAATATTTGTTGTTTGGCCAGAGGTGCCGATTCAGTAATGGTGTTTACTGTCAGAAATGACTCGGAAGACATAGGAGGACTTCTTGGATAGAAATCTATCAAGAAGTGTTCAAAACCAACCAAGAAAAACGTTCCACTCATTGACTATAAATCGTTAATGATTCAATTTTTAAACCTAAGAGATTTTTGTCGTTAAGTTTTAGGGGGAGTTTCGTAGAAAACTTCACTTTCACGGAGTTAAGTGAACGATCTAACAAGGATACAGTACTTTAAAAATATGAGTAAGTAAAATTTATTTATATTACTTTCACAGATCATTCTTGATTTAGGTAAGGAAGAAATTATACATTTCTTACCCATTTCTTTCTTACAATATTTTTAGAACATAGACACCATGCCGGAAGATGCTTTAAACCCCTAACGAGGGAATCTACATTCCATTGTTATTACGAATCGCTCTTTTGTTTATAAAAAACACTAACTTCTTGTAAACATGAGTAGAAGGAACATGAAAGTTGAAACAATCCAAGACATAAGGTACTGTAGTAAGAGTTTATAACCATTGATCTGCAGTTTTTCCTGGGATGGAAATCGATAATACTTATTCACTCTGACGAATGTGCTGCGATCTAGGTGCAACAAGAATAATCGATTCCTAAGCTGTAAGGGTGAAAAGAACTAAAATCATAATGTTTTACTCGACATTATACTGTACAATAGATCACCACTTTCGAAATTCAATCTAAATTTTCCAATTTTTTAAAGAAATTAAATCAATCTTGGTCATCAATATCCAAAGAGAAAATTTTTCGTACATTCTTGAGATACCATTATTTTCAAAAATAAAACGCAAATTAGTGGCCTGCAGCAGATACAATGCCCCACAAAAATGCCGTCTTCCATAAAGTAGCACGCACACTGCTCGAAAACAACAAATAAAATACTCTCATAAAATTGCAACAAATGAAATATTTTAACGAAAACAGTCCTTACTAATACTGCAATACAATAGTATAGAATAAAAGATAACACAATACAACATTTCTTTTGCAAAGAATATCAAACAAAGTTGTCGTCAACGGAATGCTCGAATAGCAAATATTTAATGGCGGGCGACCTCTTCTTGGAGCCTTGGTCTCGTTTGAAATCAGCTGTGTCGTAAGCAGTGAGTTTGAGAATTCAGTTGGTTTGCACAGCACGATAATATGCGAAATGACACAATCAAATATTAGCATTCTTCAGTCAAAACTGAAATTAGATTATTTTCCGAGCTCCTGGGTTTCTAATGAAACCGTAGACACCTCTCACACGGCCGGAGGCTGGATAATTTTCTTTCAGTTTTCATGCTCATTGGAAGTTAGCTATATAGATTATTCTGATGGTCATTTGGGATTAACAGTACATGAAATCTATTACATTTAAATAAACTAATTTCAAGATACTTAAAAATCTTTTTGTTTATACCATATGAAGTACTGTAGCCATAATGTAAATAATAAGGACGTGTGAAACCTTCGTAGATACAAAATAATAGAACATATTTTATATCAATCTATTTGTTTTAATGAAATAGAACTTACATCAAATGATTGAATGATTTGAATATTTCCCACTAAAAGGAAGACAATAAATTGAAATATTTTTTAATAGCATTTCCTTCGAAAATTTTGGTGAATTGTCACATTATGAATTAAAACTATTAAAAGTGTGGCTGCCAAGAGATACGATTACAAAATATAATTTAAAACCCTTACTTGCAGAACTGAACACATCAAGAACAAAATGACTAGTTTGTTGATGGAATGAGCGCAAGTATTTAGAAGAAAAAATGAATACTTGTAGGTTTTGAAAATCCAAAGTTTTAATTCACATTAGATGTTTATTTTATTTGGATTATTTTTTGAGAAAAATGGGAGATCCAGTGTGCACTCTCTCCTAAATTTAAAAAATCTCAAAATTTGAAGGGTCTCTTCTCACGGCGGATCAATAAAAAAGTTTTTTTTTATTGTATTGGACTTTTATTGCAAATTCTGATTACGCTCTCAGAGGAAGTGTGGATTACCGGCCGATAAGTCGGAAAAAACGGACAGACATACGTTTAAACTAAAGGTGATAAGAATGGCACAGACTTTCTCGTAGAAAATTTTTCTAATTTTCTTTTTGTGAACTCGTACTGTACAGTCTTACCCCCCCCTTCTTGCCTGCTGCCATCTATCACCGCCTAAATTAAATTTGTTATTGAAATTTTCTCATCTTTTCGGTCTCCAAATAGCAGAAACCAAATATTAATTTAAGAATATTAAAGAAGGCTAAAACCTCGTCCCAAATAGCAAATTTTCATTGAAAAAATTGGAGCCGTTTTTAAGAAAATGGCGTTAAGCGTTACTGTTAGTGCAAAATTTGAAGCTCTTTTTCACAGGAATCTATTGAGTTATCGAAAAACTTCATTTAAAGTCATTTGAAGCACTTCTACTTACAAATGCAATAATCTATACAAATCTATTGAAAAGTGTATTTTAGCGGCGTGAGAGATATTTAAAAAAATTATATTTGTGTGATTAAAAAAACAACAAAAGAGTACACCAAAATGAACTTTGCGTCGTATTAAAAAGTGCCATTACCACTATCTCCTGCAGAAGTTTGAAGGAAAAATTTGGAGCCATTTTTGAGTAAATGGCGTTTGAACGTTTCTGAAAATGCGGAATTTTGAGCTCATTTTAACAGGAAACTGTTGAGTTTTCGAGAAACTTTATATGACATTATTTAAAGCATATGTACTCATAATTACAATAATGTGAAGAAATCGCATCTAATGCAAATATTACCGACCTGAGAGACAAGTGAAAAAAAATTTGTAATTTTTAAAAAATGAAAGAATAGAGCAATATGGCGTTTATGTCATCCTATAGTGTTTGCTTGGGATTATACCTACCAAAAATGTAAAAAAATTGGAAATTTTTTTGAGAAAGTTTTGTTTTTGTAATTTTTTAAAATTGCAAATATTGCACGCACTATTGCATGAAAATTACTAAAATTTTCAAAAAATGTACATGACCTTTTTGAAAGAAATATTTATGGACTACAAATTTTATTTGAAGGAAAATTCTCTGGCTTAAATTTTCTAGTTGTAGGAAGACGCCGAACAAAATTCAAACTTTTCAAATTTTCGAAGATTCAGATTTAACCGCGAAAATCAGGCCTATGCCACCTTTATAAGTGTATTTTACCCTATTCTTACAAGAAATTTAAAGAAAAAATTTGGACCCGTTTTTGAGAATATTTTTAAAATGTCCGGGGACCTTCATGTAAAGTACCCTCAAATTTAAACAATGTTTTTCGAAATCTCAAAGCTTCAACTCGAGCCAGATAGACAGTGGTTTCTTCAATTTTGAAAAAATCCTACGCATGGTTTCGGTGCTAGCAGTGTTTACAGATGGACAGACGGATGGACAAGTGGACAGACGGACGGACGTTTTGCTTCGAATTGGTTTTTCGGCATGAAGGACCCACAAAACTGGGATTCTAACTGCACCACGTGTTGGAGGATTTTTTTCTCTTAATTTAGTAACTAGATTTATCCACTTTCTTATTTTCACATCCCGACAATTAATTTTTTTTCGGTCGAAAATCGGCCGTTTTTTCGCGCAGCATTACACAATTTTCTCTATACTACGTACATTACTCCGTATAGACGTAGGTATACGAGAAAGTGAAAAGGAACGTCTCTCGATATCATCGTCTCCTAATACATTTGGTTTCGTCCAAGTCTTGAAAACTTTTTTTCAGTATTTATGTATTTCCTGGCAGGAGGAAAGTACTCTTTCCTCTAGATGAAATTACCTAAACCAGGGCCCGGTTCCTAATGCGAGATTCCCTTGATTGATTGCTCTCTAGAGTACTGTTGCCTATAGGAAACGTACTAAAGTAGTATCTCTTTGCAAGGCCGGAGATCAGTCAAGCGGTGGTGACTTCTTCACTTGTCACTTCACTTGTTGCTGGACAGTCGGCCATTACAGCTAGCAGTGAAAAGCAAAATAGTATTTTCAAGTCCGTATCTCAGTTGTCTGATTTCGTTACTTCATCGGTAAGTCTTCTAACCATTACATTATTTTGAAGGGGGCATTAGAAGGTATTGATGTGGGGTAATGTAATTTATTTTACGTGTCTTGTATATATGTCTTTGTCATTTGGAATATAAACACGCTGGTGCCTAACCTCAACCCTACCCCCCCCCCCAAAGGTTCCTAAGGCGCGCACCCAAGTTTTCGTCTTGTATAATAGAATAATAAGGTATTTGGCACTCCTTGTGCCTTAGGGGAATAAAATAAAGCAAGAGCCTACTCTGAAGCTTATCAGTTTCAGAGGGCAGGAAGGAGAAAGAGGTCAAGTGACAATTTCAGAATTTAATGCAAGAGAAGTCGACAAGAGAGACATTTAAAAAAATTGAAGTTAAACAAAAAGCCGAGTGCCAGTTTTTCAGCGTAAACTTTTCAGAGGGCTGTAGGAGAACTATGGGTGAAGAGCCTAATGTGCTCTTTCTGCGCTCATGTAGAATGTGTGGAGGCGGAAAAAATGCTTATATTATGTGATTTTTGTCGCACTTAAATATAGTCTATGTGCCAGACATATGAGACATATTATGTTAACAATTTAAGATGTTAAATTTGTATTTTTGTAAAATTATAATGAGTTCAATCTATTTGCAGGGTTTTTCATTTATTTTTCCCGTTTCTTAAAACGTTTTCGGGGAAGGAAAGGAAACCTTTTTCAAAAATCCACAAAATGTGATGTTTACGAAAAAAAATTATTCTTAAACTACTTGGCCTATAATTTTAAGTAGAATATTACATTTGTGTAACTAAGTTAAGTACGCATTGAAAATATTTTGATTTAATCGTGCAGAAAATTGGACTTAAAAATATTCGAAAACAAAATTTGGGTCCGGGTTTGGGTACTTTCCTCTATTAGTAAACGAGAAAGTAAAAATGCAAGAGACAAAAAATGACCAAAAATGAGAATATATATTGTGCACACGTAGAAAAGCGTTCCTGGAGTCAAACTACTTGAACAAGCTGAGCAGGTTTAAATAATCAAAGAAAATTGTATGTTGTTCATAATTTTGAGTCTTGTCCGACTTTGGTAGACACAATTAATTTCTTGTCTGTATCGAAAGTATTCCATAAAAGGGGGTATTTCGTCGCTAAAGTCCTTGTTGATGCGACGATAAATACATTAATTAAAAAAGGAAGCATGTATTTAGCAATGAAGCTTTTGCATTCGAGGAGAACACATTTATTTTATAAGTAACAGTCAATGGTAGATCTCGAAATGTGTGTGAGGAATCTTTCGTAGGAACGCAAGATCTTCATTTTAGAAAAACAAAAAAATTAGAAAAGAGACAAATATTTCAAAGAGACCCTCTTTTCTAGTTTTGGCCTCTTGTCTATGCGTCAGGATTGCAGAATCTTAAATGATTTCGTGCGATCATTGGATACCCGCTGGCATTCTTCTAGTAGATCAAATGACATCGGCGAATTTTACTGCTAAATTAGGCCTCGTATATTTGTAGAATGTCATACATTCTATTTCGAGTACTGGATGATACTAATAATTTTTGTTTTCATCTTCCCCCCCCCAAAAAAAGTATCCCGATCACCTCCTCCGATCATGCTACACACCGTAACTCGAGTGTTTGAGGATAATGCTCAAGTTGCAAACATAGATGATTTTTGTAATCGTCATTCAATAAGAATAGTTGAAATCATTTGTCGCGAGAAATTCAAATATGAAATTAAGTGGTACACGATCAGGTTTGATGAGTTTTAGCACTAGTAGTTGTATTTTTATTCCTTGAAATTCGCCCATTGGTGTCTGTAGACTCTACACACACTTCCATCATCTCGATTCTACTTCCTGATTGGCTTCACTGATTTTGGTGTTCAGTCAAGTACTTGCGTTATCTAAAGGGACTTCGCCTTCAAAATTTGGATAATGGTACCAATCAATATCGATTTTCTATCGGGAATCTGCTTTGTGCCCCTGGTGTTATCCAAGCATTCTTCGTCATGTACTTAAAGTTCCTTCAGAATTGCTATTATGGCACCGATCAATATTCATTCTCATTATTTGATAACCGCCTTGGGCTTCTTGCGCCATCAAAGCTTTCACCTTGTATAACGTCAATAGCCTTCGACCCTAGTATGATGGCACCTATCAAAATTAATTTTTCTTTTGAAAACAGCTTTGGGCCTCTTGTGCTATACAAGCTTTCTCGGTGAGGTACTTGAAACTCCTTCACAAGTTGGCACCAATTTTAAATATTCACTTTATATTTGAAAACTACCATGTGCTTCTTGTACTAACCAAGCTTTCTTCGCCACTTGAAGTGCTTTCAAAATTTGTATTATGGCACCAAAGAATGTTCATTCTCATTATTTGATAACCGCCTTGGTCTCTTGCGTCATCCATGCTTTCACCGTGTAGAATTTCAAGAGCCTTCGACACTAGTACATATAATGGCACCTGTAAAAATTAATTTTCCTTTTGAAAACAGCCTTGGGTCTAGTCATGGCAAATTTTACCAAAACATCGATACATCGCTAAAGGGTTTACGATATTGATGAAAACATCGACGAAAAAACATCGATGTTTTAATTATAGACTAATAAATATCCTTTTTACATATCCTTTTTAATTACAGTACTAAAAAGGGATATATTGTATTGTTTAGTTACCAGCATTTTAGTAATATGTTAATAAAAATTATTGTGTAATGTAAAGAAAAAATTAACAATAAAGAACATCGTGTTTTGCTACTTTACTCTTTAGTTACTTACATTCGTACACCATCGAAGAAAAAACCTCCTAAACTTCCCTCAGATTGCACAGGCGAAATGTGCAGCGTGATATGCAGGAGAACGCAAAGCAACATTGCTGTGGATTGCTGCTACTCTAAAACGTGCCTAAACTCCTTTATTTAAAAAAAAATTAAAAATTAAAAAAAAACATTTATATTTTTGCAACAATATATCGGTGTGAAGAAAACCTCGAAAGCAAAATATCGATGTTAATACATGGATATTTTTTTAATTTTTTTAAAATTTTATTTTATTTTATTTTGCCATCCCTACTCGGGTCTTTTGTGTTACCCAAGCTTTCTACGTGAGGTACTTGAAGTGCCTTCAAAATTTGTACAAGAGCACCAATAAATAGTATTCAAATCTTCAAACTTCTTCAAATCATCAAATATTTATTTTCTGTTTGAAAACTGCCTTGAGAGTCTTGCACTATCGTGTGGGTCGCGCCGGTGTCTCCCGTGACTTCGGAGAGGCCGTTTCCGCGGGCGGACGGAAGCCACGGAGGCGCAACCCTGTGCGGACGGCACGCGAAAGCGTCGTTGAGCGACGGCGGCGGCGGCGGCGGCGGCGGCGGCGGCGGGCGGCGCGGGCGGCACGCAGCGACGGCGGCGGCGGCGGCGGCGGCGGCGGCGGCGGGCGGCGCGGGCGGCACGCACGGGCGGGGTCGCCGACCGCCCCAAGGCCGCCTCGACTTCGCCGCCGCCCGGGCGCCACCCAGACGCCGCAGACTGACCACGTGGAATGAACGGGATTGCGTTTCGTTTGATGATACCTTTCATTTGTTCAGACTGAGCATGTGGAATGAACGGGATTGCGTTTCGTTTGATGATACTTTTCATTTGTTCAGACTGAGCATGTGGAATGAACGGGATTGCTTTTCGTTCGATGATACCGTTCATTTGTTCAAACTGATCACGTGGAATGAATGGGATTGCTTTTCGTTCGACTATACCGATTATTTGTTCAGACTGACCAGTGGAATGAACGGGATTGCTTTTCGTTTGACGATATCGATCATTTGTTCAGGCTGACCACGTGGAATGAACGGGATTGCTTTTCTTTTGATGATACCGTTCATTTGTGGATTGTTTCCTACATTCAATGCTGAACTTACGTACACCCTAGGCTGTCAAATGTTTTAGCGCCCTATTAATTTGCTTTTTCTTTCAATATTGAAGCTATTTATAATATTTTGAATAAAAAATTGCTGTGCGATATTTGTAACCGACGAAATATTATGCACGTATAAATAATTGATTATACATATAAATAATTCTCACCACGATATTGATTTAAGAAAAATACAATATTTTTGTATTCATTTTATTTGTATATATCAATGGATATATTGGATTAATTAAAACTTTTTTGTTACAAATATGGGCAAAAATATTTTTTAAAAATTCAAAAGTTCGCCTTATGGAATTTTGAATCCTCTGAAATTTGTTCGCCCCCAAAAATTGCGCGCCTGAGGTTGCAGCCTACTTAGCCTGTTCGATAATATGGCACTGCCTATATTACGTTTATTTTAAAATTAAAGAGGGATATTGTGCGTTATTTCCTATATTATGTTTATTAGTAATTAAAGATACGTCTTTCATTTTGGAGGCTGTGGGCTTGAGAGACTTTTTCCTGGCTATTCGGCACCAAGTTCACAGGAAAGGTATTGTATTCTGTTCAAAAATTCTAAGTCGACATTTCAGTGGAAAATACGTTTTGAGGGTCATGAGATCAAAAAAGGTGTTTTATCACATCTGTCTGTATGGATGCATGGATGTTCATGTGCGACACATATTACTCGGGCCGAATAAACTTTTCCACCTCAAACTTGGTATTCAGGTGAAAAATGTTAGTGCCGTTTCAAAGATAAATAGGATTGGTGCAGACGACGAAGCGATGTAAATTTGTTTTAAAAACACAACGCAAATGTCGGTAGAATTCCCACTTCAGCCTAAAGTGCTGGTGCTGGGACAATGATATAGGGCATCATGACAGACCACCTGATCTCAGACACCGTCACTCACATTTCTTAGTCCATGTATATGGAAACAATCAGTGGGGTAACAATTACATTTTTATTCAAAAGGCCGAAAAAGAAAAGTTTTGCCTGATCTATGGTATTGTCGACACTCCATTAAACCAAGTAATCGTACATATAATTTACTTTGATGCAAGTTGTGAAAACTGCCAAAACTGTAAATATCGTGAATTGATATTACCGAAAACAACAAATCAAAATTTTAGGAAAATTACGAGAACTCCACTAATGAAATTTCTCATTAAGCACTAAAAAGCTTTTCAGTGGGCTCTGATCGGTATTTTTCTGTGCTTTCTCCGATCAACACCGGGCGAATACCGGTGCAATATCCTAAGAAACGAGTCATGGACCCAGTGAGATCTTTTCTTCCTCTTCTTTGTCCTATCTCACCCCTTAGTTACACACACACTTACATTCACTACACTATCACACATGCCGGGAGTGTAGTTAGGCGCTTAGGGTGTATCCCGGCTGGGACGGTGCTCCGATGGTGGGAGATTCTTGGTTAGGGAAAAACCCGCAGGCCGACGGGTAGGTCGGTGTCAGATCTCGCCATCCAGTGAGAGATTTCCGCCACCCCTCCCCACGAAGGATAAACATGCACTGCACTTACGGGACTAATGACCTTAGTAGTTGTCGCGCTCGGAATCACTAATCAATTAATCAATCTTTTCGGTAGGCCCTGCCTCGGTTACGAACTTTCGCCAACATGAAACGAAAAATTTACGAGCGCTCCGTCCTTCCCCACTTTCCGAAGTCTGCAGTGGCATTCTGACAAGAAGCGTCGTCGAGCCCCTGGGAGAAGGGATAAAAGGCACTGACTGACTACGACGTGACGAGACTTGACTTGAGATTATTGTAACGGAGGATTACTCCAGAAATATAGCACATTAATGGAGGATTACTTCCCAGTGCAAAGCGCTCAACGCCCCTTAAGGGGCTTGGGGACGCGTTGCGTCAAGGTGTAGATGCAACAAATTAAAAAAAAAAAGCGTGGAGGAGTCTGTCGTGTTTACCCGCCGCGGCCCGCGGTTCCTCGTCCTCTCCGGGAGTCCGTGGACTCATTCACTTAGCGTTAAACTGCGTGCTTGGACTCCTTTCTCGCTACACATCCTCCCGCAGGTAGAGGGGGGAATGCAGACGGTCGCAAGGCCTGAGGCCCTTTGTCTATCGTGTGCCTATCACACACTTGTCCTTTACCAGGAGGGATGAACCCCGGGGTGGGCACCTAGGCGCTAGCCTCTTATCGTCACCCCCCCCCCCAGGCGCACAAGTGCGCCTTTGGGCTGGTATCAGGGTCCCGCCAGTACGCAGTTGACCCTCACGGTAACCTGCCCTACAATGCCTGGGTCGGGCCGCCCTGCAGGCTCAGAGCTCCTAGCTATCCAGGCTAGCACCGGAGTCAAAACAATGCGTCAATCTGTCAGATTACCTAGTTCCTTAGTTCAGGCACCGCCCCTAGTTGGACACGGCTTCGTCGTGGTAGTGGCCCGATACTCTGGGCGAAGAGGAGGAACTTGCCCCTGTGCAAATGCACTCCGATGCCCCTGTGCAAATGCACAGCTAGTAACTCCGAGCTGGGGGAGCGGCCCCTCCCAAGCTTAATTGGGGAGATTCCCGTGAATGGTAAGCGCGTTCCGACGGGATCCGGCCACCAGCCTGAAACTATCCGGATCTTGGAGCGGATAAAGACCAACGCCTAGGTGCCCACCCCGAGGAGCAACCCTCCTGGTAGAAGAAGAGTAGTGACGTAGTAGCACACGCAGGGTGGTATATGCTGCGCATCCTCAACCGCAAATCAGCGGTATGTGGTGAAGGGCTTACATTGGGTAAACAATAAAATATATATGGCCGGTAAGCCATTCATTAGTTTCACCAACTTGGCTATTAAATTTCCTTACACAGATTTTCGAAGTAATAGTTATAGTAATGTCCGGCGTTGGCCTTCCTGCCTTAATGTTTTTCTTATCTTCAAAGTTCCGGGAAAGAAAACTCGTCATCAATAAATCACAAATCACGCACGTCGTCCATCTATGCCACTACCTACAGTAGAAAAATCCATGCTCGTGTTCTTCCTACCGAAACACTAGTGGACGTAATGCCACTGATTGCTTACTCAAGGTTATAACTCGCGTGGTAGTTTCACTTATAACGATAAACTAAAATCTGAATTAGGACGTACAAGCAGAAATATATACTACACTTAGAATTACGCACTTCAATGTACAAACATCTACAACATTTATCATGAAAAGCCAAGATTTTCGTTTGAAACACTGCTTTCATTCAAGCGAGGCCCCGCAACTCGGCCGATTGCAGGTCCCCAGGGAACGTACGAGCACACACCTTCGCACCCGACCTTCCTCACGATCCTCGCGCCTCGCACACACAAATGCGTGGCAAACGCGCGCATTTCACAACTTCTAGTTTAAAACGATACAACGCTTTCGATAAAAATTAGATTTATGTTACGAATAAAATAAGATTTCTTTTCTGTTACAAAACAGGTAAAATGTTTTGCGTTTTTTAAGTTATAAGATACGCAGTACAAGTCTTGTGTACATGAAGGACACGCCACTGCCGCAAACTCAGCTACATCGATGGAATGCCCTCTTCCACGTGAATGAACGCACGCGTCAGCAGGTCAATGCTGAACGCACGAGTCAGCGTTGCACGTTAAGTTATTTATATTTGCATTGTTGCCGCGTCAGAGAAAAAGAAAGGCAAGAAAACCTTTCGTTGGGGCTTAAGGCGATTATTGCGTCTACAGCTCGTGAAATGGGAATAACATCGGAATGTTACGTTAATAAACTGAGGGTGATTAAAAATATATTTTAATCTCAACGAATGGTTAATTATACAAGCAGCGCTTAAATAACTACCGCTTGAATCTTTATGATCCAAAACACTTGGTAAATGGTATCAGAATAACAATTCCAATTTTTGAAGGATATGGAATCCATAAAAGATTGAGGAGGTACAAGTTGCAAGGAAAGCGCAAAGAGGGAAGGCAGAGGTGAGAGGGGCAAGTCCTCTGGTTTTTTGTCAAATTGCGAAAAATCTCGTAGTGTCTGCCTAAAACAAATGTTCCTGTTCAGGGATATCTTTGTAACGTTCGATACTCTGAGCCTATGCTTTACTCTTTTTAGCTTGTCAGTCACCATTTGCCTCGCTGTGTCATAAGTTGAGGTGTACTATTTTTGAACATGGAGCCATTCTTCGTTGAAATTGAGAGGTAAGCGTTAATTTGAAGATACCTCGGCTAAGAATGATATTCCTCGCCGTGTGCTAGCTATTCGCTTCCTAATTATTCTCTTGGGGGCTCTACTCGTATTTCCTTAGTTTGACTGTCGACCATTGGTGTTCTTGACTGGCCTCAAAATCACCGGAGATACCACAGATCTGGTTACATTTACAATCTGATTTACATTAGGTTGCATTCCTCATCTGAGAAACGTGATTAATTATTAATATTATTTTCATTATTATTACTATTCTTTAAGATATTCCTCAGACCTTATGCTGGTTGCTATTTCTCTAGATTCCGATTCTACCTGTGGCCCAGGAAATTTCAGTGATACATATGATGTGAACTCAATGATGTATCATATACATCATTGTGTGAACGAACTGTGTTCAGCAATGCGGACTATTCTAATTAGTTTGCTAGACCCGCCTCAAGTCTTAGGGCGCGAAGGTGTTTCAAGTCCGTGGATGCAGTCCCTAGAGCTTCAAACACAGTGCGCCAGGAAAGTCTCTCCGCATTGGATCTGCTGGTGAGAGTGCTAGCAACAGAAATTATGTTGGTAGCACGAACTACGGCTTGTAACAAAAGAAAACGTAAATTGCTTCGCCACAATCTTAACAGATGGGTCCCCTTCACTTCTTTCCCACTGACCTGTTTACTACCAAGATAAATGCAATTTTTAATAGGAGGTCCTGATTCGGTTCGCTGCGGAGAGACATTCGTGTTATGTTCTCACCGATGGTCTTTTTAGATCTTGAACCTCGACAAATTGGGGGCTTTGTCATTCATTGTCAGTCTTGTGTTTCTACAACTGATCGGCCGTCTGCAGGCCATACTTTCTGCACAGGTTCAAGTGTAACACGGCGGACAATTTGTTATGGCATTGTTTCCAATAAGTATGAGTAATATTGCCACATGTATTCATTAGATGATTGACTGTTTCCTCTTGTTTGCTCAGTCTACTCTTCCCGTCCTGGGTAGTCTTATCTTCTTTGGCTTGAATGGTCTTATGTCTTGAGCTGGTAAGACCTTCGGTCTCTTAAGTGATCCATCTTGCAGCCAATTCCGGATGTGATTGATGAGTATCGCCCAACTTTCAGTCAATATCTCGGGAATATTTTTCGTGGACTGACTTACCATGCCATCATTTTGGGTGTTCAGTTATGTATTAATGAAGCAAGCTCTTCCCAATTTAAGGATACCTACCTTACATAATTCGACAAGCCACGATGTCCTTTTTTTGTAGATTAGACGAATGCTAACACAGATTGCCTCTCTATCTGAACTGTCTCGTTTATTTGCTGAAATCCACGGCTTCCAAATCTGTGGGAGAGATAAGCGATGTCGATATCGCTGAGCGGTGTGCTATTATTAATTTTCTGGTATGGAGATCCCGATTATCCAGCTCTGCTTGTAGACTATTATCCCAGCAAAGTAACTGATCACCGGTATTTCCTAGGAGTTGATAGTCTGAATGATTGTTTTCACTGATGAACTTGGAACTGAGAAGCTTTCTGAAACGTCATGTGTACGTTTTTTCTGACGAGAAGACGTATGAACTTGTTGAAGGCAGATACACACGATCTACGGAAGGCGTATGTAGAACCTAGGACTCGTCTCTGATACTCGTATTTGTTACCTGAGTAGAGACTTTTCCAAGAAAGTTGTGAGAGTTATCAACGCTGCTATGAAGAGCAATATTCTTCAATACATTTCGATATTTCAAAACGGTAAATTTTAGCGAAAATTTGGTGTTTGAGTAGCGCAAACATGCTTGGAGAAACTTCATAATTTTTTGACGCCTTTTAACGCCTAAAATTTCTAAGCTCTTCGGTATCCAATTGCGTGGCAGTGAGAGATATTCGTATTACTAGCGTAGAATCATCTTATGAGAGAACATCTTTTGTCACTCCGGGACGCCTCTGGCTGCCATTCGGTTCTTCTGGCAGCAGGCTGTCATTCTCAGGGTGTTTTTTACTTTATCACATAGTAGCATAGAGAGCTATGAAGTAAGCTATGAAAGTTAGAAAGTAATACTGCAACGAAAAACTGCGATTTTTCGGTAGAAATATTTTTATTGTAGATCCCTGATACCGACAAAGTGGATAATTTTTGTTCCTGTATCTTGTAAATTACTTCTTCTAACACGTTGTGTAGCTTAGAATTCACGTTTTCTGGATCCTTGATATCTAAAAATTGGTTGAAAACAAAATGTATGTCTGTCCGTCCGTGAGTCTGAACAAAGCTAGCGGCTAAATCGTCAGTAGCTATTTTCACCAAAATTTATTCAATCGATTTGGCTGATGTCGCGTCTCATTGAATCTGAAATGGATATATACATTTTTGTGGACACTTTTCATGAAGTCTTAAGGACATTTTCCAAGTTTTCTCAAGAAGGGCTCCAATTTCTTTTAATAGAAATGTGCTTGTGGGACCATGTTTTACCCTTCTAAAATATTTGTATACTCCTTTTTCAATTATACTATTAGGGGACCGACAAATTTAAAACTCTAAAAAAAGTCAAGTCCCGATAGATTCGGTAGGTGCTGGGAGGAGGGTGAGGCAATCGCGGAAAGCTAGCCGCGACTTAGAGATTAGAAAAAACACGCGTGACAATGCCATTCTGTATCACCACTGTTTGTATTTAATTTATTACCATGGACGTTAATCGTTTGACTGCTGTTGTAAGATATGCTAATAAATTAAATTAATTGTTTTCTAACTCTAAAGGCCCCATAGTTTTTACTTGAAAAATCTGATATTGAACTTGAAGTGTCAGTAATCTCGTTTGTATCTGTTGACCGTACAAACCTTTCAGTGAGACATGAAAGGTAAAGTTTCAAGGTTAAGTAATGTATCAGCTGATAAAATAGTAATATTTTGAGGTGGAGATTTAAGACTTGTGTTACGTGAGCAAGTGAGGCTATAAACCTATATTTATAGGCGTGACCCTATAAACCTATATTTATAGGCGTGACCCAAGTGTGACCAAATTTCTTTAGGTATGTTCCATCCCTTCTCCTTTTTTCTCTGACAATTTGGGGTACTTTTATGACATTCGGGGGACACGCTTCCAAAGTCATCTGGCAAACTTAGAAATGGCTTTAACATAAAATAAATTGTATTTATCAACGGTATCATTAAAGTTATAACTTAATTCTCCTTGAAATATTTTATTAATTTACCATCAAAAGTCATATAAAAATAAAATTGTATTGATGCTCCAATACAACGGAGCCATACTTTTCAAATACTTATTTCTTATGTCTTCTTAATCTTTATTTCAAATATTTATTATTTTCTTATTTAAATACTTATTTTTATTACAATGGTTTATATTTATTGCCATATGAACTAAAAAATATTTATTAATCACGGGTTTCTCAGATCGTGCGACAGACGTGTTCTTGTGATCTGCGCAAGACAAAAGTTTGTAACAGCGAAGTTAAAAGCTTATAAGTGT
This sequence comes from Teleogryllus occipitalis, assembly GCA_011170035.1. Lineage (NCBI taxonomy): Eukaryota > Metazoa > Arthropoda > Insecta > Orthoptera > Gryllidae > Teleogryllus > Teleogryllus occipitalis. The sequence continues at coordinate 96,036 of BLKR01001373.1, forward strand.
TATTCATCTCATGAATATAATAAATTATAATACTGTTTAATGATCGAAATTATTAATATGAAGTAGGAGTTCTTAAGTTTTGTTTATGATCACAAGACAAAAGCACTTCAAAATTGTTCAAAGAAAAAAAAAGCCACGAAATACAGTTCCGTCGTGTTTTAGACTTCACATGCCCATGCGTAGATTCGAAATACAGCAACAATGGGAAATTCATTGTAATTTTAATTTAATGTAAACTTATTAAAGTCAATAAAAATAATACTAATTATTATTATTATTAGTAGTAGTATTAGTATTAGTATTAGTATTATTAGTATTATACACGATGTACTAATGTATATCGAAGTGTATATTTTATTATATCAGTGTATATTTTATTATATCAGTGTATATTTTATTACAAACGATCATCTAACCATGGACAAAGTGTAAGTTCTGTTTGGTGTCACGTATTCTTCTCGAAGACCAAATATTCCGATTACAAACATCGTTCCATGCATTCAGACTCAGCTCTATTTCAGAGCCATTGCTCAGGGCGAGAAAGTTGTGACTTCGAATGTATTCTGAGTAAAATCAATGTGATATGCATGTAAAAAATCATGTGTGCCGACCTTTTAATATCCGAATTTGCATCCGTCCCCACGTTCCATTTTAAAACAGTAATTTAGAGGTTCCGATCAATCCATGATATGTGTAGTGTAAATCTTAAGTCTGTTGCGGTAAACACTTTCCAGCTCCCTTCTATGTCGCATATTACGCATCACAATACTAGGGTTTGTATCAAGACACGAGAATGGAGTGATCAGGAGACTGACCGATCTGACTTAGCAATCGAAAGGAGATGAAATGTGACAGGATCCAGAGCACCGAATTAGCAGTAGCACGGAGAATTGAAAACACCGGAGCGTGCGCCCGAACGTGCGACCTGCAGGCTGTAGCGCTTTATGCACAAAGTAGCAGCGGCGGCGAGGGCGACAGCATCTGAGACGAAGTCGGGGGGCGGAGGTCGAGGGAGTGGCGGAGGGGGACAGTGGCAGAGACGCAGCGAAGGCGGGGGAGGAGGCGGAGCGGACACAGGTGCGGGGGTGGAGACGCAGGCTGGCGCAGAGGCGGTGGCAATGACGACACCGGCGGTGGCGATGGAGATGGCGGTAGCGATGGCGGTGACGGAGGCGGAGAGACGGAGAGGTGGAGAGGAGGTGGTGATAGAGGCGGAGACGGTGGCGGAGGCGGTGGCGGTGACGGTGGCGGTGGCGGTGGCGGTGGCGGTGGCGGTGGCGGTGGCGGTGGCGGTGGCGGTGGCGGCGGCGGTGGCGGTGGCGGTGGCGGTGGCGGTGGCGGTGGCGGTGGCGGTGGCGGTGGCGGTGGCGGGAGCGGTGGCGGGGGCGGTGGCGGGGGCGGTGGCGGTGGCGGGGGCGGGGGCGGGGGCGGCGGCGGGGGCGGTGGCGGGGGCGGGGGCGGTGGCGGTGGCGGTGGCGGTGGCGGTGGCGGTGGCGGTGGCGGTGGCGGTGGCGGTGGCGGCGGCGGCGGAGGTGGCGGTGGCGGTGGCGGTGGCGGTGGCGGTGGCAATGGCGGTGACGGTGGCGGAGGAGGGGGCTGTGGCGGTGGCGGCGGAAGCGATGGCGGTGGCAGTTGTGTTGGTGGAGGTGGAGGTGGAGGTAGTGGCAGTGGCGGCAGAGGCGGCGGTGGCCCTCCAGAACCGGTTCGCCGGGAATGGGGAAGGGGAGGGGTAGCAGCGGGAGGGGCGGTGGCGGCTTCTGATTGATTTGGGAGCCGGACGCGGAAACCCGCCGCTCCCCCTGCCTGGGCCCAGAGCGCTGCCCGTGCGACGCCCGTGCGCAGCCCGTGCGCTGCCGCCGGCCCGGGCGGTTCTCGCAGGCACACAGCAGCAGCTGCTGCCTCTGCGGGACTGAAGTTTAGGCAAGCACGAGGGCTTCGCCGTTATAAAGGCCTTTTACCAGGTACAGTTTTCGTGCAGAGTCTTATACATAAAATACAAAACTTTCAAGATCCCAAACTGGAAGTGTAAAAGCCAAAAGACGTGTTTACACTGTCTGCACGTTTTATGAACGAGTTGCCTCGAGACGCCACTAGGGGCTCTGCCGGCACACAAATGAATTGCAAATTGCGCCGTCCCAGTACATTCATTCCCGACATGAGTGTTCGCGCGTACTGAGTTATTTTAGTAGTACTTTTAGTATTATTAGCAGCCTCTGGGATGGCTCATGGACAGCGTAGTAGCTTACGTGTTGTGGTCCCGGGTTCGATTCCCGGTCGAGGCAAAAATAGATGTAGCTTTCTTTTAAAATCCTCCCAGTTTTTGTAGATGAGTGACGAAGAAAAGCTCAAGCAGGCGGATCTAGCTAATTAAGGTGAAGAGAATACGTCATGTTCGCCTCATGTCGCTTTTACCCCCAAGCATAAGAATTTAACTTGGCCCAGGCATGGGGGTCACCGGTAGCTGGCCGGCGAAGTCGGACTATCGACCCAATAACGCCAAATACAGAGCAGTGTTAATGATGCATGGGGAGAAAGGGCGTCATTTTTCTCGCATGATTGTGGCTACGAAGTCCTTAGTGGGTGCGCAGAAAAAGGCTCCGAACGGAGAAAGTCTTGCAGAAGTGTGATTCAGTAACCTCACTTTTGCAAGAGACTGTAAAATAAATTCATATAGAATACGAGAACTCAAATCTGCCACACCAATACCCCAAATCTCACGAATCGCACCTAACTAATCAACAAAATTGAAAAAGATGGACGAATTCCGACATCAACAAATCCGTTAGTGAACAATTCTGTCGCTACAGGTAAAGTGGACGTTTCTTCTACGAAAAAGAAATGAACGTGGTCGAACATTTTCATGCAGAAATCGTAGTCTGAACTGCACACTTTCTGCACGTTCAACCTGCACGAAAATTGTACCATATAAAAGGGCCTTGCTGTGTAAGAGGCCATAAGGGAACGTTTAGACACTCATTTTCTTCTTCTGCTCTTGTTGCTGCTGCTGTTTTTTCATAAGCTTAGCTCTCGGAAACAATTGAATTTCCCTAACTTGACGGAAGGAAAAGAGCTATATACCAACGCTGAAGGTGATCCCGATTTAACTGTGTCAAAAGAATGACAATAATAATATTAATATTAATAATATTAATAATAATAATAATAATAATAATAATAATAATAATAATAAACAGAATTGGTGTTACAGTGTTTTCACATAATGTCTTCCTATTTTTGTGCTATACATCGAAACTCATTGTGTGCTAAGGGAGTACGTAATTGCAACTTTTATGCTGTACGTTACAAATATACGAGTACTACATTAGCTTCCGATTTCGAGTAATACTAACCTTGCCTTTTAAGTGGTTGTGTAGCGTTATCTGTTTCTTATATATTGGCAAGTTGCCAAAATTAGACCCTAGAAGGTTGCCTTGATTGGACCCGTTTATCTAAGTACGGTGATAAACATTATTTTTATCATGTCAAAAGACAGCAACGAAATGAAATGGATACAAATAGAACATGGTATTGTGTGTCATCTGATGTCCTGGCAGTTGGAGAAAACAAGCGAACCTAATTCGAGCAACATTGGGCAAAATTGTAATGAAGAATGATTCTATCTATTATTACAAGAAACAATGAAACTGTACTGTTCAACAAGACTGTTGACAAGTTTTCATAAAGGGTCCAAGATATTGCAAGAAGTGGAAAGGACAGTCCGAACGAGCAGCACATCCAAACACCAAGTAGGACAATCGAAAAGGCAAGGCAACAGATTTAACGAGAATCATTTAACACATGAAATTTCTCTTCAAGTCAAAAATCACAAAGAACATCATGATGACGTTGAATCTAGGTGATTCTGAACATGTAGAAAGAGAAAGCAAAAAGATATGATCGCCTGTAGGCAACAGCCTGCCAACATCCCGCGTTCAGCGATATGGCATTAAACAAATAAACAAACAAACAAACAAAAAATTACTCCTAGAGTTTGAGTCCCAATGACGGCTGGATATTCGACTCTAGCTACATTGCTAGGTCGAATTCAACTGCTGTCTGGAGGAGAATTCAAGCGCCCAGCTGATCTAATCGGAAGTTTTCAATGGTTTCTCCGATCAACACCAAACGAATGCCAGAGCAGTACCTTAACAAACGGGCCAGGACCGCACGCGTCTGTTCTTCCCCTTCCTTGTCCAATCATCACTCCTTACGTTCACACACTTACACTTACGTGCACTACTCTGTAACACAAGTCAGGAGATCAGCCCAGAGATTAGAGCTCATCCTGACTGGAACGGAGCCCCGCTGGCTGGTGGGAGATACCATGTTGGGGAAAACTCCGCTAGCCAACGTGTAAGTCGGCGCCAGACCTCACTATTCAGTGGGGGGAAATCTGTGCCATCTCCCGAAGAAAAACAACAATTTACGGGACTAATAATCTTAGCAGTTTAGACGCTCGGAAACACGAAATAATCAATAAATACCCATCGAGTCGAATGCAATTCTACAAACAATAGTAACCGGGCAACATTCGTATGTCAGTGTGGCGACTCGTTTCCTACGGCAGGTGATGTGTCATTCGACGCGTCATTTTTCGGATTCTTCCACAACATTACAAACGAATTATCGAAAAAACGAGTTTGGATGAAGGGGTTAAGCACCTAAACAGTGTTTTGGAAGTTTAGGATGCTACAGAAGTGAACAATTACTCATTCGATTTTTGTTTACATGACAAATCGATTGGCACAATTTTTAGCTGGATTCATTGAGAATAATCTAGAATAAATAAAAAAAAGTGGTCTGGAATATCTCAAGGCACCTACAGAATTCAAACACTGTGAGTCACTGTGAGTCAAATGCCTTTCCAGCATAATATGAATCATTACGACTTGATTCATCAGATGATTCATTCGATAATTAAACTTAATATTGTTAAGGAACATTTTTTTAACGTACATCTATGAAAGTAACTATTTCATGCAATCAGCCAGGCATCAATATTATATATAAAATGTCTTTTTTCAGACAGCTACTAGTCTCACAAAGCCGTTCTTTCAAAGCATGCATAGCGTGTTAAAAGTTCTATTTTCAGCCCTAGTACTAAAAGTGTTCAGATAAATCTGAGAAAACGAAAAGCATTCGTCTGACCGCATCAGATTCCACTGACCTTTATGTATCAATAAATATTTTTATACTTGAAAAAAAATCAGTAAGGCTGTCTAAAAGCATAGCGTATGTCAACGTGGTAAAAGTTATTTTATTTTGTTCATAGAACACAGCCCTCTCGGCCTGTAGGCTTCGTGTGGCAACATTTCCTACTCGCAAAATAAACTGCCACTTTTACCACTTGTACCATAAATAACTATTTATTACGAAACTGCATAGCACAGATAAAAATTGTTAACACGAAAATACCCTCCGGAGGCGTCACGCTAAGCTAGCATTATAAATCGCGTGTCCTAGCGCGGGCGTGGCTCTTCCTCGCTCCCCATGCAACCCCGCCCCGAACCGGCCCCCTCCGAACCTGCTCCGCCGCCCGCCCGCCCTGCACTCGGAGAATGAAGTCTTCACGAGGGGTTGCATGGGCTCTCCTCTATCAATGCCCTCAAGCGCTCTCCCCTTCTTTCCTCAGCCCGCCTCTCTCTCTCTCCCTCTCTCTTTATATATTTTGTTTTTTCTGTCCTTCTCTCCGTCTTCCTTACCCCACTTAACATTTTCCCCGGCACTCTCACTCTGTCATTCATGGCACATCCTGCAGCGTGAAAATTAGGCGAGATCACCCTACGTACTCTAAGGGCCCTGGGGGACTACGAAACATTATTCGCGATCATTTTAAACTTAGCATAGACACTTTTTTTACATTATTTGAAAAACTGTAAAAACATGGATTATTTCTTAGTTCTTCGTTCATAAATACAGGTCCTTAAAATATTAAAGTCATTTCTACTTACCGATTAAGATATACTAATATTTTTATTAAAATGCGTATTCCAAAAAGAACAAAAATAAATGCTCCGTAATAATACTATTCATATCAACTTCTTGTCAAATTGAAGTTTTATAATTAACAATTCCTTTATTTTATTGTAATGTTTCCATCATTCTTTGTGAAATCTGACACAGATGGAATGAGGAGTAAGAAAAAACGAAGTAACTCTGGGAACCTCTTATCACCAACATTTTTTGTCCAACGCATAAATCAAATGGGTTAAGTATGGTCGAAATCTTGGAACCCAGGCGTGAAAAGCGAATGCGTTGGCTGGTAGGCACTCTTCGTGCAATACTACCAGTTACAATAGCGCTTATAAAATATGATAAAATAAAATCTTGATGAGAGAAAGAACGCACTGAAAGAGACCTCCGCTGAACGCATCGGACAGAAAGAATATCGAAGAATCGAAAATTCTTCACGACGTATCATGTCTTCATGGAATATTAGTTTGCATCTCCGCTCTTACATACGCTGAAAAAATGTCAATCGATTTTTCGGTATCAAGGGGCCACATGAAGGGGCCACATTGGAAGCTGGCTCTCGTCGTACCTATTTTTAAAAGTGGCGACAAGACATTACTTAGTAACTATAGACCGGTAAGTCTGACATCAGTCGTATGCAAGCTTATGGAACATCTAATTTCTAGCTATATCAGGAAAGAATGGGAGGACAAGCAATGGCTTTATCAGGGTCAACACGGTTTCAGGAATGGTTTTTCGTGCGAAAGTCAGCTAGTCTCACTTTTACAGGACCTAGCCGACGTAGTTGATGAAGATGGTAGGGTCGACGCGATTGTAATTGATTTTGCCAAAGCTTTTGATGTTGTTCCACACGATCGTCTTGTAAAGAAATTAATAGATTCGGGTTTAGACACTAGAGTGGTAGTGTGGATAAACGAACTACTTCGTGACAGGACACAAAAGGTCCGAATCGGAAATTCCTTATCAACTTTGAGAAACGTCACGTCAGGAATTCCACAAGGGAGTGTCATCGACCCACTCATGTTTCTTGCCTTCGTGAATGATTTACCGACAAGTTTAGTATCTAATGTACGACTCTTTGCAGATGACTGCGTAATTTATAGAATTGTGCGTAATTTATAGAAATGCAAAATGCTTCATTTAGGTCAAGTTGTAAAGTCAAAGAAAATCTTTCTTTCATTTATGTTTTTTAGTTAGTTTAATATTCTTTTGATGTTTCTTCTATTTGCCATATAGGTATTTTATTATTAATAAATAATATGAATCAAACATTGTAAAATTAATTTTCTCTGTACTACTCCTACCATTGTAAGCCTGCCTCGCAAGAAAAAGTACTGTAATCACGCGCCGGAAAACGGCAACTTTCCTACACAAAAACTTTTATTGGCGGGCTCTGGTAATGAAAAAGTAGATAAATATTATTCCTATTTGTAGTAAATTACTTCCCCTAACACGTGGTGTTGTCAGAATCCATGTTTTGTGGGTCGTTGATACCGAAAAATCGAATGACGACAAAACGTCTTACAGTCCGTCTGTGGTGAAAGCTAGAGCCCAAAACATTCTGCCTAATTTCTCCAAAATTGATATGCCTCAATCAATTTGAAAGAACTCGAGGCCCTCTGAGTTTGAAATGGATATTTTGATTTTTGTGTGTTCTTTACATGAAGCCTCAACATTTTCAAAATTTTCTCAAAAATTGATACAGATTTTGTGATTTAACTCTCTCCTCGAATAGCGTATAAAACGCTTAAAAGAACGGCGCAAGTCTCCTGTCGTTGATATCGCTGAGTTTTTGAAAGTTGTAAAAGTTTAAATTTTGTTTGGACTATTCCTGTAACTACAGAATTGAAGATAGAGATTTTATCCTCAATTAAATCTGTTGTTGAAAGATAGACCTTGATATATTATCCTGTACAATTTTTCAGAAATATGGCTAGTTTTGAGATGTAGTGTGAAATGTAGGCAATTTTAATTCTTGTACAATTCTTTTCTCAAAAATTGTTCCAACTTTTTTCTTTAAATTTTCTCAGAGTATGTATCAAAGGACGGTATAAAAACAGCTCTAATCTCATTTCCTCCGAACTCCGTATTTTAGAAAATTGCAACAAGTTAACATTTCAAACTTAAAAAATTGAAGATAGAAATTTTTGCCTTCAACAAAATCTGTTCTAAAAAATCAGCACTTTAAGGAAGGTCATGTATTTAAATTTCAAAATTTAGAATCAACGAGAAACAGTATCTACTGTTGTAGCATTGCTTCTTTTTATTTTTCCCAAGTTCCTGAATATCCAACGAAACCGTAGACACCTCTCAAATGGGTTGAGTGATTGTTTGGTTGGCTGGATGCTTAGTTAGTTGGTTGGAGCTTATTGAAAAGTTTTCAGGCAAATTAGAATCGGAGATGTTGAATGCTGCAAGACTTTCTTGAACCATATCGAGATGTATGTTTTGCGGAGAATACGCTCAGAGAATAATGCTGGTAACTCTTCGCACTTCCGTACTTTGTACGTGACTATTACAAATTTTAATAATGGTGATCAGGGGGCGGATTTGAATGAAATGTCATTTTTTCCTTTTCACTTTAAAACATTGACGTTTACTATAGAAATTCATTTTATGTTATGACAAACGAAAATGAACCATTCTTATACGTCATTATTTTGCATTTTTTGCCGATTTCGACTAATAAGTAATTTTTTGCATTTTTAATGCAGTTTTTGCTAATTTCATCGATATTAATGCCATTCTTAATGGCACTTGCTTCAAATAATATTTACGAGATGCAACAAATGTTCACAGAATTACTCAGTAGCCTAATCTATTTGTTCACTCAGACATTGTTTTGACAGGTGTTGTGAGTATGTAATTCTTGTGACGTATATCAGCGCCATTGCCGATTCGGCCGATTTCAGGATAAATAAAGAGAGAGATTTCCTGGTAAAGAAGAGTCCAAACCAAAACCTGCATACTGAGTTCACTTAAACGAATGGAAGAAGCTGTGATTACATCAGTAACGTATCCAACAGCTTGAGCTATTCATCCGAATTTGTTTTGATAAGATTTTGGACGTCGTTTTTCTTTAATTTTAGGGCATTTTTGAAGCATTTTAAGAACATTTTATTGATCATTTTTGGCGATGTTTCAGGTCATTAACCCCCCCCCCCCAATGGTGACTAATAAACGTTCTTGCTTAAGCTATAATTCTTCATTTGATTTGAAGTATTTTCCTCCGTTATAATCCCGGGGGCCTAATCTTCCTAAATATAATTCCTTACTTGACTTCCAGTTTTGTAACATTTTTGCTTCTTTGATAGTTTCTAATCAAAAAGAACTTTGGGTGTAATTATGTATTATAATGTCTCCTATGTTATTTTTAGATCTTCCGAAAGCATTTGACACCATTCACTAAAAACTTGTGCTTTTAAAATTATATTCATACGGAACCTTCTTTTCCATCTGCAACAGTTCCATCATCTACAAAACGATGCAAGTTTTTTGCCCATAAGTAATTTCAAAGTTGGAAAATTGCCTGTTAGGTTTAAGAAACGGATAAACTTCCATTCAAAAAGTTTTAACGACTTCTTCACATTGACTAAGGAATAAAATACCAACATTCGAAGCCTAACTTTAACTTAAAAACTTCCCAGAAATGTAACCGGCCTCGAATAATAAGGCTGTTCCTTTTCATATTTTAAAAAGACCGGCAGCGAAAGGAAAGCCCTTAGGTCGTTTTGAGTAATTCAACTGGATTCATTTGCATTTTAATAGAGAAACTCGCATAACAAGTGCAGAGATAAGGTCAGTGAAATTTGCCCTCATACACTTTACTTGACATATTTTATAACGTTGTAGTAATAAATTATTCCTAAATAAATTACTTTTTGACGGGATCCTTCACATTTTCGACACTAAAGAAAGAAAAAGTAGAAATAAAAAAAATACCTTAAGTGTATCTTCATTACGTACCAAATATAGGATCTTCTAGGAAAGTAAGTGGTATTAAAGCATGGCTTCGCAATATCATGCGAACATTTTATGTGCGAGGAAATTAATAAAATACTCGGAAATGTGACTTACATGATTGCTCGGTTTTCTTTCATGAACTTTGGCAGATAATGTTTGTTTAAAGCACAAACCTACGTCAAAAAACGAGTTGTTTTTTTTTTCAAACTGAAATCTCTTTTCGGGGACAAGAGTCTCTGGGAAAATACAACAAAATTTTCTTTCAAATGACGAGATATTTTATTTTATATATTTATATTATTGATTTTACGTCGTATAAAGCATTGCATAATTAATATTCTTTACAGAAGCAAAATTAGGGGAGAAATTCTGATATTAGCTACGCAGAATGTAATTGAAATACTCGTATATCAATTTGAAAATAAATATTTTATATATTAATAGAAAGTGCTCTGAGAATTTCTACAGCCTACTTAAAAAAAAATTTACAATGTAGCATAAACTTCTCGTCTTTACACAAACAAGGCCTTTCATATTTGTAACTATAAATATAATTGTTACTTTGCATCTTATCTTTACATCAATGAGCAATCTCTTGCAAAACACTTTTCATTAAACTGAAAAGCACAGAATGGCAATTTCCTATTATCTTCTAAGATAAAGGGAATTTAGAAAATTTATTTTTATAGTTAAATATAGGAGCAGTAACTGTCAATGCCGTTGAATTTGTTGTCATAGTCAAAATATCCCTAAGCCTTTTCAGTTTTACATCCTTGGCTCCCGTAACCACAAATGAAACAAATCCAGACTTAACCCCATCACAGTACTGTAGGAATCGCTGTATCGGAGTGCTACGCTAGAAGACAGTGACGACGGTATTTGTCAAGGTTTCTGTGTAATTGTGTTTCAAACAGGTAGAGGGGATCACACTGACGCACGGAGTAGGTTCACGCATTGCACTTTGCTTGAAATCAATTAGGACTGTCACATCACCAGCCACAGAAGTCAGATGCTGGTGCCTAGCAGATGTTCTTTCAAGACTCTAAACGCCATTGGAACTTTTGTATTGGTGTGATTAGTAATTGTGCTTTTTCGTAAGGTCAGTAAATATTCTGATCGAACTTCCTAATGCCTGGTTACCTCATAGAATATATATAGAAATAGCCTGGTTACCTCATAGAATTCGATTGAGACAGACGTGTTTATAAACAGTGCTGGGTAAACAGTGCTGGTATAAACAGTGCTTCTTTAAGAGCTTTATTTGTTTGAACTCAAAAATCCAAAGCTATCACTGTAGTATGAAAAGAGAATAAAACATGGCGTGGGGGACGTTCACTACTTTTCTATTTCCATTTCCCAACCTTACCGATAAGCCTGTTAAAACCCTTACACTAGAGCAGAAGTCATAAATGTTAAGTCATCGAAAACAGAATGATGCATTTGGGAGAACATTTTAAGTCATACATGAGGTCAAATTTCAACGTACGAAGCCGCTTGTTCGAAATCAAGATAACCTCATGGAGCACACAGAATTCAGCATCTTAATATAATAAGAAATGTAGTCAGCAAATGAAAACAATAAAATTGTGTCATAAGCCCTAAAAACGTTAATAATAATTAGCTCAGATATCACCTGTCTGTTGCTCATTTATAATTTGAGTTTATAACTTCGTGCGGAGCAGCGGCTTTCACCTTGTCACCTCGCTTCTTGCTTCAATTGTGAATAGCACGGAGAATACAACACTGCGGCTCTCTCACTTTTAACAACTCAAACGAATCTATAAGCGCCGCGGGGTGAAAAACTGTTAGTAACTGAAAGCAATTCAGTCTGCCTGAATCAAATCACTTTCAACGGTTCGCTTCCCATTTCCACCATTCAACAAAAGGGCTTGAAAAAGATGCTATAAATTTCTAGGATTTCTAGCGTTCCTGACATTCCTTAGAATTTGACGGACGTCATAACCAGAGTTCCGTGCAGCTACGTGTTTGCCAAGTAACTAAATCTGTGTATTTCTTACGATCGGAGTGCTGGATCAGTCTCAGGTATTTTTGTGTGTTAATCCGCGCGAATTGGGGAGAATTGAATACCTGGAGATTTGAATGGTACTTTCTTGAAGGTGCACGAATCAAAACTGAGCACAGATTCGTTTAGGCGCAAGGAGAGCTTATAATCGGGCAACACGAAACTTGGCGCCAAATTTAAAACGCAAAATGCATTTTACCAGAGTTCCGTGCAGCTACGTGTTTGCCAAGTAACTAAATCTGTGTATTTCTTACGATCGGAGTGCTGGATCAGTCTCAGGTATTTTTGTGTGTTAATCCGCGCGAATTGGGGAGAATTGAATACCTGGAGATTTGAATGGTACTTTCTTGAAGGTGCACGAATCAAAACTGAGCACAGATTCGTTTAGGCGCAAGGAGAGCTTATAATCGGGCAACACGAAACTTGGCGCCAAATTTAAAACGCAAAATGCATTTTACATTCTAAAAATAGGAAACACTGCTTTTTGTGCGCATGAATTGCAATAGTAATGATGTAGATTATTAATTAATCTGATCAAATTTGTTATACGTAATAGTGTCTGTAATACTAAAAACCATAACAACGTTGTTGTTGAAGTTTTTGAATTGACTTGTGTTAGTTGGGCATACCCCAAAAGAAGTTTGTTTGACAAATAAAACATTTCTAGAAAAATAAATTGTAGTTTTCACTTACTCCTGTAATTGACTTGCGTTATTATTACAGAGTTCAATGACAAAAATAATGATCAATATATCTATAAATTTATGACTAAATAAGGACTTTATTAGACTAAACCGGTTATTAATTCAAATATTAAAACACAGAGGGGAATTCATTTAAAAAATCACGTAAATGAGTTCCGCGTTACACTACAGCGACAAAGGCAGGAACTTCTATTTACGTGATCGGCAGTATAATTGCCTCTTGTGGAAACAGGGAAACAATGACTCCAGATTTGTCACAGTGCTTCGTACACCTGAACCCACGAAAACACGCTTGATGAGTAAACTGGTGTCGAAAGATGCGCAAATTGATGACTAGAGTGACCCAGACCATTTAGATAAAAAAAAACATATTTTTTCATGCTTTCTTAATTTCTCTCCTAACAGTTTAATCGAAGTGAGCATTATCAGAATATTATATAAAACGTTCAAACGCACTTACTTGAATATTTTCGAGAAAAGATTTGGAGTCATCCGTACAGATGCGCTAAGGGAATCGTTCAAGAAGACTCGGCGAAGTTGATCCACTTATTTCCTCTTTGCCTTCACCTTCCGCTTGCGCGCGTTTCGCTTGCAACTACGAGTAATATGCCTCTTTGCCCCTATCGTGCCCCAGACCTTTCTTTTCTGCTCCCCCAGCATATTCCCTTCCGCGCGAAGTGGGCAGGGGTAGCAAAAGCAGACCGACAGGGATTCAATCAAGAGAATTGCAGAATGCATTTGCAGAATCTGCGGGATCTGTGGCATCCGTGGAACAAAATTTTAAAAAATTGAGCCTTTTTTGAGAAAATAATGATTTGAAAGTTGTACATGACCTTACTTCGAAATCTATCTTTCAACAACAGATTTCATTAAAGCAAATGAATGAATGAATATTTTCAATACTGTAGTTGTGGAAACACGCCCTAAAACTTTGAACTTTTGCAATTTTTGGAAATTCATAGATTTTAACCAAAATGTGACCTGCGTCCTCCGTACTCTATCCGAGGAAAAAGTTCAATAAAAAAATTTGGAGCCATTTTTGAAAAATATTTGAAAATGTTGAGTCTTCTTGTAAAGTATCCCCAACATTCAAATCAATCGTTTTAAAATTTCCGAAGTCATGAGTTTGTTCAGATCGATCGGAGAATATAAATTTTGGAGAAAATCGTCTGATTGATTTTGGCTCTAGAGTTGACCATAGATAGAGAGACGGGCTGACAGCTGACAATTATTTTTTTAGTATCAATGACTCCGAACGTGGATTCTGACTTCACAGTGTGTTAGAGGAAGTAATGTACTACATTTACGAACAAGATATATCCACTTTTTTATTACCACGGCTTCACAATACAAACTGTTCTGTCGAAAACTGGCCGATTTCTGCCGCAACATTACAATACTCTCTCTTTCATGTAAGATAAAAAGTAATAATTATAGAATAAAACAATGTGCACTGAGAAATTTAAAAGGAAATTCGTAGTTACTAACATCATCTAACACAATGGAAGCCTGTTACAAACAATATTCAGACATTAAAAGTCCTCTCAGTTTCGAATTTCTTCTCTATGGTTTCTCAGCGTCGATCATCAAGAGCAAAATAATGAATACTCCGAAAAACAAACAAACATTTTCTCTTTCTGTAGAAACAAAAAAAATGTATATTTTTTAAAAACCATCATATTGAATTTTATTTTCCCGACCAGTCGTACTTTAATTTTCTTCAAAATGGTATTTGTTTTATCATTTCATTATCTGTCCTTTCGTTATACCTTCCTGAAGATTCGGGTCTCGTTTCCTCACTCCTCTTTAGATTTCAAGCAGAAGTGTTTACCCATTCCCTCATACTGAACCTCCAATGCCCTTGAGATCACATAAAAACATGACTGCCATTTTACTTTTACAACTTTTTTAAAAGTTGAATTAAAGTCGAGATTTACGAGGGAATTAAAACATCGTTTGGTTTAATGAGTTATTTCACGCTCAAAATTTGCGACAATCTCTACTACACCTTCTGCGGAAGTTATATTCTTACTAAAACCTGCTACAACGTGACTCCATAATCTCCAAATTAATAGAGACACCACTGAAATCATCTCGTCTTCCTTGTAGGGACCTTTGACCCCATTCCCTTTCCTTCTTTTCCTATTCATCCAGTGGGTGCAACAAATGACGTAAAACGAAACTTTGTACATTCTTGCATTTTCGGGTACATACTACGGCAACTCTGCCACGCGCGCGACTCAGCGACCGCGCACGTCCTCGCCAGCCGGCCGTCAGTTTTGTTGTGCTTTCCCTGTTCATAAATGCCGCAAATGATCTCCCAAGTCTAAAACAGCGCTTCGAGGCTTGGAAATAGCATGAGGTTCCGGTGACATACAAGCTGCAACGAAATTGGAAAATTACAAAAAAATAATTTGTACGGGAATCTATGCTTCTGAGGCTCAAACGGGAAAGGAATTATTTATTAGCAACATATGAAAAACACGCTTGTGTGTTTTCACCAGAAGTAACTCATAAGGTATTTTGTTTTTTACGATTGGGCTTTAAAAATGCCCAGTTTTTGGTAGAATCGAATTGAAAATAGCCTATGTCTTCTTGGTCATTAATATGCATTTTTTTTTCAAATTGTACTGTAGCTAAAAATGTAGGATTTTCTAACACTATTTTTATTTAACAATTCATTTGATTTATTTTTTGGAATATTTATAACAATATTGCAAGTTTAAATTAGGAAGCAAATATGTCTTTTAGTAAACAAGTATTTTTCATGCATTGTTTTATGAAGTCTACAAATTTGTAAGCATATAAATATTCGAAAAAAAACATCGACATTTTCGTTCTCTGTATGCAGTACACGATTAAAGCTGTTCCTCTATACCCATCCGCAGAAAGCACTCAGATTTCTGTTGGGATGGACAACACCAACACTCGGAACACATGGACCCTGAGCTGTATGTAAATACCTCTTGCACTTACTACTAACTACTGCATAATATTACTGTAATATTTCGTTGTCATGTTTTTTTTTAAAGTTTTGTTTAATGGTGGTTGGGAGGTAAAAAGTGAAATAAGGTTACCAATTGAGGAGCTTGAGTGCATCGATATGTTGAGTCTTTTTCAATTGTAAGAGATGTATGGTCTCACTCTGAAATATTCAGAATATCTCAATTGAACTCTCAAAGAAAAGATCCATTAAAAATAATTTTAAAAATCTTGAGACACATTCATTGATATCTGCATCTCATTCACTCAAATCCAAGCTTTTCACACCATTACCAACAATCCTCTTACACCGTCTAAGGAATGGGAAAATGAAGAAAAAAGTCTATACTTGATGAAAAATATTTTTTTGACAATGGGGAGTGTCATTTCCGCAGTGGTAGGTTAATGTGCAACACAAGAAAACACTAACCCCCCGCTGGTTAAGGCCTATTGAAATAATGATGATGATGATGATGATGATGATGATAATAATAATAATAATAATAATAATAATAATAATAATAATAATAATAATAATAATAATAATAATAATAATAATAATAATAATAATTTTTAAAGTTAACAATATCTTAAAACACATAAATATATTTCAACATTATTACTTTTTGATTTCCAATGTTATAATTTATTTTCATCTTCGTTATTATTACAGAAATACAACACATTGACACATATATTACAAATATTTTGTTGACCTATAGGGATAGTTCGTTTAGGTTTAGGGATTCGTCCGTGCACATCCACTGTCCTATTCGTCCGTGCACACTGTCCTGTGATACTTCTAACAAACGAGAAAACAGAAGTGTGTCTTTTGCCCAGTACCACGTAAGTCTAGTTCGACACTGCCTCTCTGGTGCTGTCAGCCCATGACCTTCACCATACCACCCACATGTCTACTTCCCTGCGGAATGTAGAAGGTCTTGTGTTCGTTCTAGCGGGCCTCGTGCCCTCCCCGCCCACCTCGGCACTCCCCGCTCCACTACTCCACCCCCGCCGCCCCGTCCCTCTCCCGCCCCTCGCCCCGGGCCGGCGCCCCCGCCCGCGCCGCCGCCCGCGCCGCCGCCGCCACCACCGCGGAGGTCTATGGTAATGGAGCGGGAACGCGCGTCGGCGGCGCAACGGCTTGCGAACGCATCCGATCCCATTGGCCCGCCACGCGCCAACAATATTCGTGTATCCAGCGCGCTGCGCCGCGCCGCGCCGGGCCGGGCCGGGCCGGGCCGCGCCGCCGCCACCGCCACGGCCGCCTCCGCCGTCGCTACCGCCGCAGCCGCCCGCGGACAGAGAGCGCGCCGCGCAGCGTTGCCACGTCACCCGCGCCAGGAAGCGGGGCGGGCGGGGGCGGCGTGCGCCGAGCCGTCGCCAGGTGGCGGCGTTGCCAAAGGACGGCCGTCTCGCCGGCGGCGGATGCGGCGACGCCCGGCACGGTGTGGCTAGGGATGGCAAAAAGCAACAACAATGTTTTTAAAACATCGATATTGTTTTTACATCGATATTTTGCTCTCGATGTTTTCTTCACATCGATAATTTGTTGCAAAAATATAGATTTTTTAAAATTTTTATTTATTTTTTTAATAATGGGATTTAGGCATATTATAGAGTAGCAGCCATCCACAGCAATGTCGTTGTTTTTTGTCATCCTCTTTATCATGCTGCACATTTCGCCTGTGCAATCTGAAGGAATTTTAGGTGATTTTACTTCGATGGTGTATGAACGGAAGTGAGTAAAGAGTAAAGTAGCAAAACACGATGTTCTTATTGTTAATTCTTTTCTTGACATTCGATAATAATTTTTATTAATATACTACTAACAGGCTGGTAACCAAACAAGATATATATATCTTTTACGTACTGTAAAAATGGATAGGAAAATAGCATTTTTGTTAGTCTATAATTAAACGATCGATGTTTTAAACATCGATTTTTTGTCGATGTTTTCATCGACATCGAAAACCCTTTAGCGATGTATCGAAACATCGATGTATCCATGTTTTGGTAAAATTTGCCATCACTAGGTGTGGCATGCCTAGGCGGTGGGGACCAGGGACGGACCCAGTCTTTCACTTAGAAGGACGTCATAGATTTTGTTAAATAATAAACAATTGTTGTTATATTCTATATTATTTTTGTTGTATGTGATACTAAACAATATTATTTTTAAATAATTACATAATTCTAACATAAATATTTAAATCAATTTTGCCAAATAAAGGAAGTTAACAAACGAAAACTAGGCCTGTGGGGGAGCATGGCTCCCCTGCCTCCTCTCCAGATCTGCCACTGGCGGAGACGGGTGAGCGGCGCCGGACAGCATTTCAACGCAGTCGGTGGCGTTCGGGGTTAATAGCGGAGGGGCGAGGCTAGCGCCGCGGCGGACGCGGGGCAAAGATGAAAAGGGAGCCGAGCGCGGCGAGGGCGCATGTGGCGCGGGCGGCGCTGCCCAGGAAGTCCTGACAATGGCAGAGCCGGCGACGTCAAGGGCAGGGCCCACTGAGACGGGCGGAGTGTGAGGCGTGTGAGGGACGCGCGGCGCACCGTCTGACTTGGCCGTGGGGCAGTGCCTCGTTCCATTACGTAACACGATACAGGAACACCAGAGGGCGTTTTTGGCTGCGGCGGCGGCGGCGCGGCGCTACCGAAAAGGAAACGGACTCCGGTCGGAAGGGGGAGGGGCGCTTGTTCCTCGCAACGGCTGCAGCCGGCGGCGACTGCGGAGGAGGAGGAGGAGGAGGGGGTGTTTGCGGCGGAGCTAATAGCAGCCGAGATAGAGCAGGTTGCGGCCGTGGAAGAGGAGAGGGAGAAGGGGTGGAAGGAAACAGATGTAGGGGCGAAGGAAGTCCGCTTGATTGATTGAATAATGATTCCGGGCGCGTTAACTACTAAGGTCGTTAGTCCCGTATGTGTAGTGCATGTTTTATCACGAGAGGTGACGGTGATCTTCCTCTGCCGTATAGCGAGATCCAGCACTGACATACACGGCAGTTTGTAGCTTCCCTCATCCAGGTATCTCCTAGCTGCGGGGCACCGCCTCATTCGCGACAAACTAAGCTCCCGCTGGTCTCCATATATACAGTGCATGTAAATGTGTGTGTGTAACTAACATGAGAGGATAGGTCAAGAAAGAGGAAGGAAAGATCGTGCGCGGTCCGTGGCCCATTTGTTAGGGTACTACTCCGGCGTTCGCCTGGTGTTGATCGGAGAAATTACGGAATAATACTGATCAGAGCCGAAAAAAGGCCGAAGAGGAGGAAGATCATCAAAGAAGGCGGCGGCGACCGACATCGAAGGAGGATGAGACGGCGGAGGCCAAGGAGAAGGCAGTAGCGATGGCGGATATGGAAGAGGAGAAGGCAGCTGAGGAAGGTCACACAAGTGTTTCGTCGGCGGTAGCGGCAAAGAGAAATGATACTACCTCCTTAGTCAATGGCCGAAAGAGGGCCGAGGATGAGCAAGAGCAAGAGGAGGAGACGGCGACGCAGGGGCAGTGAAGGAGAATGAGACAGAGGAGAAGGTGGTAGCGGTGGCGGAATATGCTAGAGAAGAAACCGGGAGAAATGGCTCAGGGCATCGACTGATATCACTGCAGTCCCTTTGGCCGGGAGGTCTTAGATTCGAATCCCGATTGTGTCAGGATTTTCGACACTAGTTTGTCAGCTAGGTTGAATCCAGTCGCTGTCTGGAGGAGAATTCTAGCGGCCGGCTGCTCTGATCGTCAGTTTTCCGATGGACACCAGGCGAATGCCGGAACAGTACCGTAACAATCGGGCCACGGACCGCACGCGATCTTTCCTACCTCTACCTTGACCTATCCTCTCCCCTTGCACACACTTACACAAACATGCACTAACTACACTACCACACATGCCGGGAGACCGGTCGGGGACTTAGAACTTGTTCCGGCTGGGGCGGTGCTCCGCTGGTGGGAGATACCTGTTTGAAGGGAAACCCCGCCTGCCGACTGTGGGTCGGCGCCGGATGTCGCCATCCAGCGGGGGCAAATCACTGCCACCTCGAGGAAAACCTGCACTACAGTTACGGGACTAATGACCTAAGCTGTTGACGCGCCCGGAATCACTTACAACCAACCAACAAGAGAAGGCAACCGAGTAGAAACACATCGGTGCGGTTGTGCGTCGGCGCTAGAGGCATAGAGAAATGACACTACCTCCTTAGTCTATGGCCGAAGGAGGGCCGAGAATGAGGAAGAGCAAGAGGATGCGGCAGCGACCGAGGGGCAGTGAAGGAGAATGAGCCGGAGGAGAAGGTGGTACCGGCATTGAGTAAAGAATTACCTCTTTAGTCTAATGGTAGCGGAATATGCAAGAGGAGAAGGCAGCCGTGTAGGAGCCCACCGGTGCGGTTGTGTGTAGCGGCGGTAGCGGCGGTGGTGGCGGCGGTAGCAGCGCCGGTGGCGCACGGGATGCGCTGCGCATCTGCCCTCATTACCGTTTTATTGATTCTACCTCTCCCCCCGGCGCCTGCCTGCGTGCCCCACTTTCATCCGCTGCATTTTTTTCCCACCAATAAACCCGGGAGCGCTAATCCCGTGTTTACACGCCAATTAAAGTGTAAGGCCGCGCGGAAGGGGTGCTCGCAGTGGTCGACCGCTCCTCGGGGCGGCGTGACTCACGCAGCCACTCCATTCAGCATTGGAGATCTACATTGCAGATGAGAACGCACGCCCCCTCAGACAGCACAGGAGCATATCAGTAATGGCTTCATCCGAAGAGAAAATCCACAGCTACTTTAAACACTCGCCAAAGAAATGAAGTGGGAGTTTGAATGAAGAATGTTTGGTGGACACCTTTTTACAGTCTGCCTAGCTTGGATTAGAGGAATTATTCGCCAAAGAACTTGGAAATTATGATTACTTACATAAAACATAATAATTACATAAAATAAGAATTGTATTTTCATATCTAGTAGTTAGAAACAATATCAAAATAGCATCTCGGACTGAGAAATGGTTAGAGTAAGCAATTTGCATATACCATCGACATTCATGTTTTAACTATTCTGTTTCAAACCTTCGGTTTTTTACTCTTTATTCGCTGCATTTTAGATAGGCTCATGATTGTCGAATATTTCTATTTCTATTAACATATTTAATTTGTAATTGTGTTTTTATTGAACAGTACTTCGAAAAAAACCCTTTGCTGTAAAAAAATGATAAATTACATAACTTTGCCGCAAACATTCCAAAATTGTACGCAAAAATCAAATTTTACATGACTTTCATTCTCCATCCACATTTCATTAGCGTAGACATTCTGATTTTAAAATCATACTAATTTCCAATGCGCGCAGAAATTGGAAGAAATTACGCAACTACCGGCCATGTGCAAGGTGTCTGTAGTTTCGTTACATACCCAGGAACTCAGGAAAAGAAAGTGGTGTTAGAGAATGACAGTCTTTCTCGTATTAAAATTTTCTAATTTCCTTGGTGTGGACTGCCTTTACGGTCTTGCCCCATCATCTTGCCAGCTGCCATCTATTGCCGCCCAAAATACATTTTTTGACATATTTCCCAACTTTTCGGTTTCCTAATAGTAAAACCGAAATATTACTTCAAGAATATTAAAGAAGAGTCAAACTTCGCCCTAAATAGAAATTTTAATTGAAAAATTTGAAGTCGTTTTTAAGAAAATGGCGATTAAGCATTACTGTAAATGCAAAATTTGATGCTCTTTTTCACAGCAATCTATTGAGTTTTCGAAAAACTTCATTTAAAGTCATTTGAAACACTTTCACTCGCAAATGCAATAATTAATACAAATCGATGGAAATGAGCATATCAACGGCGTGAGATATATTTAAAAAAATATTTTTGAAAAAACAAAAGAACTTAACATCGTATTAAACAGTGCCATTATCACTAGCCGTTGGAAAAGTTGGAAGAAAAAAATTTGGAGCCATTTTGAGAAAATGGCTTTGAGCATTTCTGAGAAAATTGCTTTGAGCATTTCCGAAAATGCGGAATTTTAGCTCATTTTAACAGAAAACTGTTGAGTTTTGGAGAAACTTTATAGGACATTATTTAAAGCACATGTACTTATAAATGTAATAATGTGAAGAACTTGCTTCTAATGTAAATATTACCCACGTGAGAGAAGTAAAGTAAAAAAACAAAACATTTTTGTAATTTTTGAAAAAAAAACACGAAAGAATAGAGCAATATGCTGTTTATGTCATCTTGTAGGATATATTTGGTACTATCTCTACCGAAAATTTAAAAAATGGAGCTGTTTTCGAGAAAATCTTGTTTTTGTTATTTTTTGAAATTGCAAATACTTCACATTCTATTACACGAAAGGTATTAATACTTTCAAAAAAATCTACTTGACTTTAATGAAAGAAATATTTATGAGCAACAAATTTCATTTTAAGGAAATATCTCTATATTCAATTTTGAAGTTGTAGGAAGACGTCGAGAAAAATTCAAACTTCCGCAATTTTCGAAAATTCAGAGTTAACGGTGAAAATCGGACATATGCCACCTTTCTTAGTGCATTTTACTCTATTCTTACAAGAAATTTAAAGAAAAAATTTGGAGCCATTTTTGAGAAAATTTTGAAAATGTCCGAAGGGCTTAATGTAAAGTACCCCCAACTATTAATGAATATTTCTCAAAATTGCAGAGCTTCGACTCAGGCCAGATCGACAGTGATTTATTCAGTTCGGAAAAAATCGTACGAATAGTTCAGGCGCTAGTGTTGTTCACATACACCAGACAGACAGACGGTCGGACGTTTTGAAAAGAACGACTTTTTCGGTATCAGTGGACCTCAAAAGTGTATTTCCGTTGCAATCTCGAAATCGATCTTCAGCATTAACATAACTTTCTCTACACTACAAATATTACTCCGTATATTCGTACGTATAGGAGAAAGTAAAAAGAAACATTTTCGATTTTGTCTTAAAAAGCAAATATTTTATTTTGTTATTCCGCCTATTCCCATACTGCGCATTCTGAGTAAATTCTCATTCTCAGTTCATTGCGTACGACATAGCTGTCATGCGACAGCAAGGCTTGAAAGAGAAGAGGCCTCCGCCGTCAAATATTTGCTATCCCCTTGTTGCGTTATGGAAGAGCAACTTTTTAAATATTCTTGGTATAAAACTGGACCTGAAACTTTGTACGTATTCTTGATACCTAAAAGAATTGTTGAACTGTATGTGTACAGTACTAGGTTATTGCAATTTCGTGAAGGCTATTGTTACTTTTTGAAGAACAGATTTGTGTGGTATTGTTCAGCGGCATTGTTTTTGCTGAAGGTCTCTAATCGTGTGTGGTCTAATTTCACATCCTTAAGGCAGCTCCTCACATTCGTTATTCGGCGAGCAGCGAGCAACCGCTCGCCGAATCCCGAGAAGTGTGGATGAGTTGCTTCCTTTTTGCCGAGTGACGAACATTCGGTGTTCGCCCTACCCACCGCGTGTCGGTCTTTTAGACTCATGAAAGGGAGCGCACATTCGCCGATCACGTCAGCTGCTCGGGATTGGGCGAGCGCTAGCTCGCTGCTCGGCGAATGCAGCCGTCTTAATGCTGGGCTACTTTCCGTTGTTTTAGCGGCTCGTGTGGCGAGTGGCGGTTGCTTAGTGCCCTGCTGTGCCGCGCCACGACCTCAGCCGTCACAACAGCGAGCCGAACCTCAGATTAGCGCCCCTCCGCGAAATGTTCAGTTGGACGAGCCATAAAGAGTCGAATACAGGATTTAACAGCAGCTCCTGAAATTTAACAATTCCTATTCCTGAACCCTCCCACATAACGTCTCTCATCACGAGCTCATTATTCATAAAAAGTTAAATCGAAGTATGGTCTTCCGTTTGCCCTTTATATTTCCGGCTAGTACGGTGGTAAAATGTAAATTGAATGTTAATTCAACAAAGAGCTGTTCACTTGGTTTTGTTATTGCAATGCACATAATTAAAGATTATATAAACCAGTTATTAAAACTAACAGCTTTTGGTTATTAGCATCAACGACTATTTAATTCGAAAAATTTACAAAAGAAGAATATACAAGAAGACGTGACATATTACTAATTCTGGACATTTCTTCAAGTTATTTAAATTATTTTCTCACTTTTACTTCACATTTCCTATGAGTTGCCCTAGCAGATTTTTTTGGTAAATCTAATCATTTACTTAAAACATAATTTAGACAGATATAACATAATTTAAATTTTAAAAACATAAACAATACCCTTACTGTTATGTTACAGTAATGTTTCTCTAATATTGATACAATTTTCGTTACAGTTTATTTTTTGATTGCATTTTCCTTTAGTGACCATTTTCAAATATTGTTAAATATAAAAAATTGGATTTCCTTCAATCTTTCCGATCAGAACAAAATAGACACGATAAGGAAACAAATTTCTCAATATTCAAATAACATAAATTACAGAAACTTACTATAACTCTCATGGGCGGCACTAGTATACCAAATTATTGGAGTGGGGACGATGTAATTCATATGTTAGGAGAGTCTCCTCCATTATGCCTCATATGCCAAACAAACAGGACGTATCCCAATTACAGCTCGCAATCAACTTTTCCGAAGCCTTTTATACCTTCCAAAAAGGCACAGCCTGGTTGCATCCCGTTCGGTTGACCTCGTGAGTAAAAGAAAGCGCTTGCCTAGGTATCAGCATAGAGTAAAGAATTACCTCTTTAGTCTTTGGTATCAGTGTGCTTGGAAGATCGCTCTTTCGCTTTTGTATTTAAAGAATCACAAAGAGAAAAAGAACAAATGCTCCATTTAAGGCTGTTCATTTTCTGTAACTCTAATATTATAATGGTCAGATAGAGCAAAAAAAGTCCGTTGTTTTGGAATTAAATTGTTTCGAATGTTGTTAATTTATTGACACTGACTAATACGAATACCGCGGGCTGCTCCAAAGACGACGGAAAAGGGCATATGATCTTCCCTTAAAATAGGCAGAATTAAAATAAGTATATTTTAGTTAGATTACTTAAACAATTCCGAAGGGTTTGTTACATTCACCTGTGTTCGAGGTTTTCTCTCGACTGGTGCGAGAACTTCTATTTGCTATACTCTTGAATGGAAACTTAAATAATTTCTTTCTGCTATCCACAACCAAAAACGCTGATCGGGATGGCCCTTTTGGCAATCGGGTTATATATTCTCAGGCAGCCAAATGTGCAAGGACTACCTGGGAAATCTGACCGTGGGGAGGAACCGGGCGATTCCTAATAAATATACAGGCGGGCGAGCCCCTAAACCTGCCCCACTCCGGGAAGTGTGGTCTTTGATATCTCTGTCTGAAGAGTATCATGCTCGTGGTTCGTACTAGTGACCTATTGAAGGAAGGGCTAGCGGGCTCCCACAGTGTGGAGCGATTCAAAGGGGTAGAAGGGTTTTCAAAACGGTGAGGATGTCAGGCAGCAGGTAGCGCCTCTGTGATCATGAAACTGGCCCAGGGGGTGGTTGGCATGGGGGTAGCGTCAGCCTTTGCCCTCAACCCTTGGCAGACCCAAGGTTGCAAGCGGCTCGCCTGCCGTTGGCCTTCGCGTGCGACACGCTGCGCACGCCACATCTCCTTCCGTGGGCACGCCAGGTCATCGGTTCCGGCAGTGTACAGTGAGTGGGTGGTCTGCGAAATAGAAGTTTTCGTTTCTTTTCATATCCTTGAGTATATTCATGAGCTAAATATTTATATTTTATCTTGTTTTTTTAAGAAACATTTAAATTCAAAGACAATTCTTGTATTTTGGTAATATTTTATTTTTTTAACTCGATAACGATTCGGCTCAGATTTAGACCTTTAATTATATGTAATTAAAACACGGGGACAAACATTTAAATTGCTCACTCCACAACACCATTTTGTATGGTAATTTAAGAATAATTCTTCTAAAATTATTTTATTATTAACTGATGCAAACAAGCCATTGATGATTTTAATCTCCTCAAGATGTTTATACTTTTGTATCATGTTGAAAATAAGAGTTCGCTTTATAAAAATATCCTTATTCATCGGCACGGCTAATCTGTTGAATAAGCGTCTTTGGGATTTCTCTCGCCATGTTGAGGCACGTCATGCAACCTGCACTGAAGCAATCGTCTTGCGAGGATTTGTTTATGTTGATACAGTCACGGATCAGCGTTTCTGCTCATGTGTCCAATGATCGATTTATTTCGTGTTTCCTGGCGCGTTAACTGCAATGGTCATTAGTCCCGGAAATGGTCATTCATCACGGAAATGGCGGTGTCCTCCCTCCCCGCGCTGGTTGGTGTCATCCGGCTACGACCTACAGGTCGACTTGCGGAGTTTTCCTTAACCAGGTTTCTCCCACTAGTGGAACGACGCCTCATTCGAGTCAAGCTTTAAGCCCCGACTGATCTCCAGTCATGTGTGGTAGCGTAGGGCATTTAAGAGTAAAAGTAAGAGTTGAGAATAGGGCAAGGAAGAGGAAGGAAAGATCGCACGCGGACCGTTTGTTAGGATACAGCTCCGGCATTCGCCAGGTGTTGATCGGAGAACCACGGAAAATTACTGATCAGAGCAGCCGGCTGCCAGAATTCTCCTCCAAACAGCAGCTGGATTCGACCTAACTATCCAGCTAGTGTCGAATATCCTACCACCGTGGAACCTCTCGGCGGGCAGAGGCACTGCAGTGACTTTAGTTGATGGCCTTAGCCATCTATGCCTGTAAATCTCTTAACAAATACAAAGACCTGTCAGCAGAATCAATTCCAATGAAACGTGCCTCCACCGATGTAAGCCAGGCCACCATGTGTGGTCAGGTCCTACCAGTCCGCAAAAGTTAATGCTATGAATGAGACTCCATCCATCTGTCGTGTGGGTGGTACCAAACACATGATAGCGCACGGCAACAGCGCGTTGAACAGTAGACCTCCGAATTTTAGGCACAAAGAGGTGAAGATTTAGACACCTAAAATAGGTAACAATACTATAAAATTAGGCAGTATTAGGCATGAAAACTGATGTATTAGGCACTTAAAATATGTTATTAAACCTGGCATTTCATAAATATTACACAATAAAAGTTATGTTTCTAATTTCTAAAACTTATCACAAAGGATTAAATCAAGCACTATTTATTATATACGAGAGTCAAATATTTTTACACTTATTAGTGTGACTACAAGCATATTATTTGCTCAGTTTTATTTCTTTTCATTTCATTCATTAGTTCACACTTTTCAATCTCAATCAGTCAACAGCGACGCTGCAACAGAAATGAGTGCGATTAAAGTGCGTGCTGATCGGAGGTGAGCGTGAAACAACCTCTTGTATTGACTTGCAGAGCTCCTTTTGTTCGGTGTGTTGGGGAGAGATTTCGGTGCGTAGTCGATTGCGTATTTGATCAGGGAATATTAGCGTTTCGGGAAATTCGGGAAAGTATTTGCGTTTCAGTATAACAAATTTTAACAAATGAGTTATTAAAAGATAATTCTTCAAAATTACTTGTTTTAGGAAAACAATATTAAAATACGCATCAACCGCCCTTTTAGGACATTTTAGGTACTATTAGATGCTTTCAGTAGATCTATTTTTTCATGATTCGTAAACATCTGCAATTATTTTCCACAACCTCCTAAAGGAACTGAACCTCCTAAATTCCGAGGTCTAATTCTTTAATCCCAGTGAATAAGCTGATAAGTCAAAAGAACTTAATTTTACAGGTCAGAAAAAAAAATCTTTAAACGAATGCTGTAAATTAGGGATTAATAATATGCAAACAAAACCTACACACAAACAGTTTCGTTTGAATATTATCTTCATTTGAATATCATTAAACCCTGATTTAGCCGATCCGGTGGCCGAGATTTCAAAGGCAGTAGTATCGTTGTATTTGTGTTCGTCCTTTCACTCTTATCATCACCGTACCGTTTCATCTTCACAGTTACCAAACGGTAATTCCAATAGCAGTCGCCAATGACCTGGATGTTGATGCGACCTTAAATAAAAAAAGAATAAAAAAAGAGAACCTGATTTACGTAAGTTGGAAATTATTTTTTGCTTTCCTGTAAAATTGAGTTTTTTTGATTTATCAGCTTATCACCGGGATCAAAGAATTGTCAGATGTCACTGTAGAGGCCCAACCTGACCTCTGGCCTCATACCCCGTTGGCAGACCTGGTTGTGAATGGCGTGCGCGCGCGGGAGGTTGGAGAGGGCGGGGCAGGTGGGGCGTGCTCGCGCGCACTGCCCGGAGTTTGTCTTCCGGCGGCGACGGGGGCGGTGCGGTGGCATGCCGGCGACTGGCCTTCGCAGCGTCACGACCATTCTTTCCGCACCGCCCACACGCAGTGGGCGCGGAGCCGGGTCTCACAGGAAAGGAATTCTCGTGCGTGTGGTTTACTACGGCATTAGTAATTATAGGGGACGGATTTTAATGAAATGTCATTTTTTCTTTTCACTTTAGAACAATGCCATTTAGTTTAGAAATTAATTTTATGTTACTGCAAAAGGAAATGACCAATTTTTATAAGACTTTTTTTGTATTTTTTGTCGATTTAGACTGATTGGTTACTTTTTACCTTTTCCTGGCATCTTTAAAGCATTTTTCGCAGATTTCATCGATTTCAATAAAATTCTAATGGTACTTTCTTCAAAAAATATTTACGAAATGCAACAAATGTTCTCCACAGAATTCCTGAGTAGAATATTCGACTTTTTCGCTCAGACATTGTAATGGCAGCCGCTGTGAATATGTAATCTACGGTTTCTGTGACGTCTATCAGCGCCATTGTTAGTTTGGCAGATTTTGGGAAAACAAAAGTCAGAGACTTTCTGGTAAAGAACAAGAAATCTTGATTACACCGGTAACATATCCAACAGCTCGAGTTGTTCATCTGAACTATTTTTCTTTTCTTTTAGAGCAGTTTAAACACGTTTTAAGAGCATTTAACTGATCATTATTAGCGATGTTTAATGTCATCAAAATCCGCTACCTAGCAATTAGCTTTGTGTGGCGCCTGCGGGGAATATGTTCATGTTAAAAAGTAATATTTTTGCTCGGCAAATTCATTACAAAAATTAATTGTAAACAAAATATAGTTATCCATTCTTCCAGATTCGGGAATACAAAATTATATCAAAAAGCAATTTTAATTTCTCGTTTCTTGCGAAATTAAGTTTAATACGCGTCAATCTGACGAATCAAGTCCTTACGATTCTTAACGATACTTAATTCAAAATATACATCTTCTCAATTGCTTTTCGACATGATGTGTAGCAATTCTTATAATATTATTCTTAGTGAAGACATTGGAACAACGCAAATTTTTCGATTGATTGATTGATTTTTTCATGTTTCCAGGCGCGTCAACTGCTTTGGTCATTAGTCCCATTAGTGTAGCGCATGTTTTTTCTCGGGAGATGACGGTGATCATCCCCCGCTGGATGGCGAGATCCGGCGCCAACCTACCGTCGGCTAGTGGGGGTTTCTCCCTAGCCAGGATTCACCCACCAGCGGGGCACCGCCCCAACCGGAACAAGCTCTAAGCTCCCGACCGGTCTCCCGGAATATGTGGTAGTGTAGTGCATGTTAGTGTAAGTGTGTGTGTAAGGGGAGAGGATAGGACAAGGAAGAGGAAGGACAGATCGCGTGCGGTCCGTGGCCCGTTTGGTAGGGTACTGCTCCGGCATTCGCCTGGTGATGATCGGAGAAACCACGGAAAACTCAAATTTTTCGAAAAAATTATCTCTAACATCTAACTGCTCACACTGCCTTAGGTGGCTCAGGGCATCAACTGATGTCATTGTAGTGCCTCTGACCGGGAGGTCCTAGGGTTCGAGACCCGACGGTAACAGGATTTCCGACATTAGATTGATAGCTTGGTCGACTTCAGCTTATATGGAGGAGAATTCTAGCAGCCGGCTGCTCTGATCGGTAGTTTTCCATGATTTCTCCTATTAACACTAGGCGAATACCGGTGCTGTAACCTAACAAACGGGCCACTGTCCTTGGGTGATATTTTCTTCTTCTTCCTTGTCCTGTCCTACCACATTACGTACACACTGTCGAGACGCCAGCCGAAATCTCAAAGCTTGTTCCGGCTGGGGCGGAGATACTTGGGGATAGTCCCACAAGCCGTCGTGTAAGTTGGCGCCGGATCTCGCCATCCTGGGAGAAAATCATTACCACCTCCCGCAATGAGAACATGCACTCACATTCGGGACCAAAGACCTTAGCAGTAGATGCACTCAGAAACACAAAATAATAATCATCAATTTCACTCCATGCACTGAACTGACACTACAAACTGTCTTTCGGTTCATCTGGCTGCCGGAATAATACGGTATATCGCAGGGTGATGCTCAACTGTTTTCGAAGATGTTAAAAAATGACTCAGGATAAAAAAAGTTCTGTATAATTGCATTCAACATTCTGATAAATTGTAGAAAATTGAACACGAAATAAATATATTTAAAACAAAGATAACTGGCCCGAACAAAGCACAAGACCAGTTATCTTGAGTCGCGTCTTTCAACGTCAAGGCAGTTAGGCCCGAGCTGAGAACGTTGCAGGTCCACTGGCGTTAAAATGGCACAGACCACGTAGTTGGGTGCGCAGCAAACATGGCCACGAAGGTTGCTGCGAGTCAGGTCGCCCCGCAAACAGCCTCCCACACTCCCACAAGTCCCCAGTCCGCTCTCAACATCCATTTAGAGCTTTACTATATTTACTCCTCCTCCGAAATATTAGTTACGAACAGCTCTGATTTAATTTTAATACCTGGTGATATTTTTGCAGGATGCCCATTAACACTGTCTGAATACGCATCTTTGCAGACTCAGTGACTGTTTTTATTAATTTGTTAATATAACGAAAGTATCATTATTGTTAAGTGACATATGATGCTTAAATTCGACCATGCGAGCAAAATATTCAGTATGATCTCCATGACTACAAGGTTGATATTACTCAAGCCTTAAAAACATTTTTTTCAATCACAAATATATTTATTTATAAGGTCCTTTGCAATTACTGTTTCAAGAAATGAATTACTAGTATAATGGATAGTGGCTGGATTGATTTTCCTTTACGTATTATATTCTGCGACATACGTAGTCTAATGTTACATTGAAGAAGAAATAAAACTAAGCAGTGGCACAACTTGTACATTCGATTTCTTTTAAAGTTTGAAATGTGTCTTAATGCACTTAACGGAACTCGCATTAGACGAGATTATTTCTCCTGTGATGTAATTAAGGTTCTTTATATTAATAGCGACATAAGTATGTCTTTTCACTTAGAATTAGATTACTCTTTTCTCCCCCAAAAGATGGTAGATTCTTTACAGAATATCGGGAGGCAGTGTTGCGGAATAAGGAAAAATAATATTGAAAGATGTTTAACAGAAACTCATTTCATAAGGAATTGACACAATAGAACACTCATTAACCGAGAATGGCTCTTTATTATGACGCTTTGAAAGAGTAGCTCTTTAAGGGTTTCCCAAAGCTTTTCTGCTACAAAAAGAATTAAACTAAATATTTTGAATGAATAGGAGAATTTTGAAATTGCAATGACTATTTAAAGACGTATCTTTATCACACATCGTTATAAAGTAAATAATTTGGGGCAAAATAATTCGAAAAAATGATCTTCAAATTATGTATACGAAGTTAGAATATAGCTTATGAAAATATCAATTCGAAACACTTTTTGTGGCAGCTTGGAAAGCCCACCTGAAATTGTCTTGCGGATCGAATAATTCTCCACTGCCTCTGACAGGTAAAATGCTATTTATCGAAAAACTGTCTGGAACTCAACGAGTGCGACTTTTTGTGAAGGTTTCGGTTTTGTAAGCTAAAATGGTCCAATTCACAGTTGCTTGGGAAGGGGACGGTTGATGGGTAAAACAAAGTTGTTAAATGTTTAATACAGCTCGAAAAGTGGTACAGTATTAGGGTTAAAATGAAAATATTACCTTAAGTCAAAGAAATTCTTATAGTATACCATTGTGACTCGCAAAAACAGAACATTAGACCTATAATTTTTTTGTATAGAAAATGAACATGAATGGGGTTCATGAACGGACGTATGCGTATGGATGGTAAGTACTTATTTTCTTGATTTATCCAAGTACTTATTCAGACAAAACGTTTGCCCTAAAACACATTCCTGACATGCCTACTTTGAAGATATTCAATCTCCTAGACACAAGAACATTAAATATTTGTTCTATTAGACACCCGACTGACATGAAAAACACATCGTCTCCCGCTTAAATCTAGCATACATCGTCATATATAAATTAAACCCTATGATAAATAGGAAATAGAGGACAGAAAAACGTAGAGAAGGGAAGGGAAGGTAGGGAAGAGGAGGGATTTTGAAAGAACTGAGAAGGTTCAACCGAAAGAACCAAGAATTCAAAAGAGATGGTGAATTGAAAACGTGTAACAGGGAGAGGAATCAAAGAAAGAAGCAAACTAGTTGTTTGAGATAAAACGGGT
Organism: Teleogryllus occipitalis; assembly: GCA_011170035.1. Taxonomy (NCBI): domain Eukaryota; kingdom Metazoa; phylum Arthropoda; class Insecta; order Orthoptera; family Gryllidae; genus Teleogryllus; species Teleogryllus occipitalis. Next base: position 128,164 of record BLKR01001373.1, read on the forward strand.
TAGAGATGAGAAAGAAATAAGGAGGGTGAAAGGAATGGGTAGAAAAAAGAGAGAGTATGTAGAAGGGAGGACTTACAGTACGAATTGTTCTGCACGAATTGTGAGTCGACAAATCGTCGACTCACCCCGCAGCATTATACAACTTTCTCTATACTACGTAAGCAGTTGGCGAGAAAGCAAATAGAAGCGCGAGAGAGTGAGAAAGATAGAGAGAGGAGAGAGAGATAGGAGAGAGAAGAGAGAGGTGGACAGAGAAAAGAGGAGAGAGAGGAAAGAGAGGGAGGGAGAAAAAGGGGAGAGAGGAAGAGAGAGATAGGAGAGAGAGAAGAGAGAGGAGACAGGAAAGCGAGGAGAGAGGGGAGAGAGAGGAGAGAGGAGAGAGCGAGGGAGGGAGAAAAGGAGAGAGAGGGAAAGAGTTAGGAGAGAGAAGAGAGAGGAAACAGGAAAGAGGAGAGAGGGGAGAGAGAAAAGAGAGAGGGAGGGAAAGAGATAGAGAGGGGGAAGAGAGAGGAGACAGAGAGAGGAAGAGAGAGAGGGGAGGAAGGTGGGAGGAGACAGGGGTTATGGAGCGGTGCGGCGCGGCGTGGAGAGAGTTGGGAGGCGCGTGCTCCGGTAGCCGGAGGGCGCTCGCCGGGGGGCGGCGTGGGGCGGCGCGACGCCCGCTCTAGGGCGGCTGTAGCTGCGCGTAGCCGTGACAACGGCGGCGGCGGCGGCGGCGGCGGCGGCAGGGGAGGGGCCCCCTTCGGATCGATGCAGCGCGGCGCGCGGGGGCGGGGCAGGAAGGGCCACCGCCGAGCCCTCCGCCTCGCGCACGAGGACGGCCAAAGGGAAATGATCGGCTGATAGGGCAGCCGCTGGCGGACACTCGGCCACGAGTACGATTTCCAGCTCGAACCACGTGCATCACAGGAACACGGGAGCAAACACACTGGGATTCGCTGTGGTGCAGAGGAGTTACTCTAAGAAAGGACCACTGTGTCAGGTCGGGAAACACATGAACGTCATGCAGGCCGATGTCATTGCAAGAGATAGTGAATAAGCCAGATTACAAATTAGCGAACTTTACAGTTAGCACGAATGCACTGACAAAATAATTGCGTGGACGTAACTTGCAGTTCTTGCCAGCAGTGGCCCAGCAGTAACTGTCAAAGCGATCCGTTCTTATAGTAATATCTTCTCATAACTTTCTAACTAGAGAAGTTGAGAAAATAAGGGATTAAAAGAGTTAGAGTCACAAGGTACGCTACACCAAAGATTCTGCAGACCTGCGTCGGGGATAGGCTTCAAATGACGCTTGGGTCAAAATTCCGAAGCGTAACCCGGCCGAATGACCCCTGTATTTCGAACGAGGGTAAAACAAATAACAGCTGGTGTGATGCAGAGAGTTATGCAGGCATAACTCCGCGGGTGGTGATGGTAATGACAGTGGCTCGGATTCATTCAACAAATTGGGAACAGAAACACAGGTTGGGGATGAGACAAGTGGAAACTGTGGTAGAAATAGTGAGGGTGGACGCATTAATGTGCGGTGAACGAACATACAATTTTCCAATAATTTTTTAGTGCATCGCAACCGTCGTAGCACAACTATTAAAGAAAATATCTCAAAATGGTTTAGGGCCATCCATAAATTACGTGAGGTCTTTAGGGGGTGGAGGGGGTCAAGTGAATCTCACTTAATCTTACGTTGGGAAGATGGGAGGGGTATTGGCAAATAACACGTTATTTTTTCGCCAAAAACAGTGTTAAATTGCGAGAAAACTGATACAATTTAAGTAAAACACATTTCTATACTAAAATATGGCTAAATCGTGACCTATAATTTTTATCACGGTTATGTGAAAGCTACAATAAGTAGCATAGTATACTGAGGAAAAAATCTAAAAAAATTACCAACCTTTTTATCATTAATGAGATAAATCTCATTCCCTGTAGTTTTACAGAAATTTTAAAGAAAAAATGTCGAGCGTTTTTAGAAGTGCAATAATATTCATTGTAATTTAGTCACGCTATTTTCTAAATACTAGTCATATCTAGTCTTAAATAAATATAATTAAGCAAATTATGTTTTTTAAATAAATCCCAATACATTAAAAATACGCAATTTGAATTATCTCGCGTGAGATTAGAAAGGTCAAGCCAAATCTCACATCTCACCAAGTGGGGAGGGGGAGTCGAAAAATCGCCAAAATCGCCTCACGTAATTTATGGACGGCCCCTTAGCAACGTTGGATGCTTCCTAACCGAACAACAATACGCGGTATTATCGACAATGTCCAATGGAACTGCACAACCGATATATTATCTCGAAGGCATTGAGTCAGTGGGCAAATAGAATCCGGACATTCAACTTCGCAAACAAGGGAGCATCACCAGACAATCAGATGTCAGTCAGCAACTACACTCTTACGTGATCCTGGTGAAGCACTTACTGCATCTAACACTTCGCTTATTGCAATTCTGGAGCATCTTACTGAGAAGAAGCTCTCAAATGTCGGCCTCCCTCTCCTTTCCCTGACGATCACCATTTCTCAGTTTTCATAAAAAAATGTAATTAATACAGTAAACAAAGTCTTTTTTAAAATAATTCAATTTATTTTTCCCACTCAAAGTCCTTGACCGCCAAAAGGCAAAACAAAGCAAGTGACATCTTAATGAGATTAGTCAGAGAGATAGGCGGTAGGTCGATATTCTCCAAGGGCGAGGTCATCGTAGATGATAGCTGCGATTGCAGTGAGGGTGGCTGGGGCAGATGAGTAATTGGGGAGGCATGGGTGATAGGGGTGGAGTCCAGGAGAATTGGCACACAACGTGTGTCCCCCTCCCCCAGAGGCGCCGTTATATCCACGGTCCCTGGAGGATGAATGCAGAAGCTTCCAGCGGCCTGGAGAAGGGGCTGTGGGTGAAAGAACTAATCTTCGGAGCGAAGGTCGTTTTCAGGAACACTATACATTTTTTTAAACGGGGCATCCCAAGGTCACGTGCGAAAGAGGGAGAGGAAAGATAGACTCCAATAGGGAGCTGCAAAGTCACTACAGCTCCAACTTTTACGGCTCCTTATTGGAGTTTGCCGTCCCTCTCCCTCTTTCACCCGTGACTTTGAGATGCCACGTTAAAAAACCAAAGTATAGGGAGCTTTTGCACGCCTTAGTGGACAGTAATCGACTGCAAACTCGATCTTCTGCGCATGCGCAAATGAGGTTATGCGAAACTTGAACTGCGCATGTGCAGAAGATCGATAGTGCTATCGATTGCTTTAATGTTCGAGGATGTAAAAACTCCCTACTTTTAGTACGGACTATTTTCGAAGCCATTATCTCCATTACTGAATCAATTGAATGAAACTAATTTAATTCTAACACTAATTGTATTTTCATACTCATGTTTAAGTTTCCCTGTAACTGAAAACAGAAAGTTTCTAAAAATTTAAGTTGAAGGCGAGATGCATTTTATGTGTCGTTCATATTCGCGGTTACATTTCGGAGAATACAGTTACAACACAGTTTGATCCGAGACAATTTCGCTTGATAATATTCTTTGAATTTCGAATGATTCAACAATTGATGAAATTCTTTGAATTTTTCGAATTTCGAAGTTGCAACAATGCCATTATTACTAACGCTGGATGCCCATTTTAGCATTCAAACTCAACCGGGGTTCGTGGCTTATTACAAAATGGATTTGCACACCTCTTTGCCGATTCGCTCCAGGATATTCTGGATGAATTCTAGAAAAAAAACACGAGTTTTTAATGGTTGCAATGCACCTAAGATAGACTGATGAAAGACTGTAAATTAGATCACTCTCTTTGCGGAATTTCCATAAATAAACTAATAAACTAAAAAATTAACTAATTATTTTAATTGGTATTTTTTCACAAAACTTTCTATACCACAAAATGGACAAGCCAGGCAACTGTAGTATGTTTAAAATATATTTATATTGAACTTGCAAAGCACAAATAAAACTTTTTAAAATGAATTCCTACCGAAGGCGTCATGGTAGGCGTCATGGTAGGCTAGAATTAAATATTAAAATAAACAGATGAACAAAAAAAATAAATTAAAACACAATTAGACAAGAATAAAAATAGTTAAATGTCCCCAGCTGTTCTCCGTACCCATCTCTTTACTTCACTTCTCTTCACATTATTTCATGTCCCTTTCTGATAGCTTTCTATTTCGGTTGCTTTGTTTACCTTGAAGAGGGTTCATATTAGTAATGCTGCCTTTCTACTTAACCCTAAAGATTCCTAAATGACATTCGCCCCATTGTTTTTGTTCGCAAATTTAGCCGCTTTTTTCTGCACTTGGTTTGACGCTTTAATTTGACCTTCCCTATGAGAATGCCAGAACGCAACTCCACATTTTACTAAGGAAGTGTACGTCTATAGTTTCGTGTTACGATTAGCTTTCCGTCATATGCCCATAACAAACTGAGCTCTCCAAGCCTTCAGTGTAGAATGTCTAACCTGATCAACCCAGCCGAAGAAATTAATTTGTTTTAATTTTATTTATTTGCTCACAACGGACATAAATCACAGCTATTTCGGCCGGCGAAGTTGTAAAGATTGTGCCGCATTCATTGGGAGGCCCAACGCGGTCCTTCGACCTCCAAACGCGGCGCGCGCCGACACTGAATTCCCCGGTGGGCGGGCCCCCGCCGGCGCCTCCCCCCCCCCCGCTCTTTGATGGCGCCGCCGCGTCCCTCCCCCCTCCCCCTCCAACTCGCCGGCGCGGCCGTGCCATTAATTGAGTTTGCGGCCGCAGCGCGGCGCAGTATGTACTGGGAGGGTCGGCGTTTGGTTATCGCCCGACGCCAGCCGGCGCTCGGAGCCCCTTGTTCACAGCCCGCGTCACAACAAGCTCCCACGAGTGGTGCAGGGGAAACGGGCTTTCGTCGATGCCAGACGCAGTCACGAGTGGTTTGATTGAATTAATTATTGGCTAGCGTTTCATCCTTGTTGATAAGTAATGTTATCATTAGAAAGAAACTTTTTTCCAACATTTTTGTTCTCTTAGAACTTGTTTCACGAAACTTCTAAGTGACATTTCAGAGTAGAACAATGTTGATAATTTGATGTCATCTCTCTTCATAAACTGTGTCGAAATCTTATGAAACTCCCTTTTAAAATGAACATTTAATTTAAAAAAAATTAAAAAAACTAATCTTGCACAAATTGTGTGAAATATGTATTGTTTTATTATTTTCTCCACTTAAAAAAAAATATTTGTCAGGAATTGACATTATCTATTCAATGAAATATTCCGATGTAATACAACAATAAGAAATCATACGATTGCTTCGATTTGAAGGTTGTAACAAATGTTGGTTGTAATGAAGGTTGTAATAAATTTCTTAAAATGTTAGGTTTCGATTTTTTTGAGAGCAAGGAAACAATAATTGAAATTTGTACAAAATGGTTTCCCTAATAAATGTTGGATTTTAGACATCAAAAAACGGGCCAAGTTCAGGTAACTATCAAATTCACGTTTTTCAGAGGCCCGGCATGACTGAGGTTTTATCCCAGGGAGTAGAAGATATTCAGTGCTGGAGAGAAGACGTGTAATTATTTAGGGATTATTGTAGGCAATTCTGTGAAGTCGTCTTAAAACGGGCATGCCGCCTACGTATTGAAATGCCATTACATGGATTCTCGAGAGCCATTGTGTGGGGGTTAGACCCGAGAGACAAGCGATCACCTCACTCCTTGAGAGATGAGTGAAGAGCAGCGGAAACTGCATATCAGCTGCTTGTCTCACGGCATTCTCAACTTGCGGGGATGGGAGATGCAAATACAAATGAAGTTCACATAAAGAATTGGGAGCGAAATAATAACAGATTCTATAACAATTTGTAAGAGATTTTTCTAAATAAATTATTTTAAATATAAACTGAGGACTTTACTGTTTTCATTAGCATATTTAATACAATCTTCTGAGATTACAAGGAATTCAAAGCAATACGAGACAACAATAAAGACCAAGTATTTTTCTACTTTCATTAGTTATTCTTGTACGGTCGACTTCGGCTGTAGTGAACTCGGATATAGTGAACCCTCGATTAAAATGAACTTGTCACTGGTCCCGTTTCACTTACATTACAAACAAGCGTAAGAAAATTCGGTTAGTTAGTCTAAACCTCGTCTATAGTGAACCTAGGAAATACAGTCGACTACGGTTATAGTGAGCTTCTGAGGACTAACATTTTTGGATCACTATATCAGAGGTTCACTATATCCGATGATGTCAAAATTAAATAGAATTTCTCCATAACGAAGGATTTTATTAATAAAGAGATGAAGCAAAAGACATTAACAGCACGAACTGAAAATTTCAGTATCTTTATTTCTCCTTAAAAAATCAACTATTTTAAATTGTTTCCTTCGTACTTTTTCATCAGTAATTTCTCTACATCCTTCTCCAGAGTGTGTGCTCTCTCATGCATCATTCTGCATCGTTCACTGTCGCTACGTACTGTAATGCAGTCTTGACATCCGTCACTGCCTCTTGCACCGGAACACCCACTCTCCAAAGGCCCTTTTACTCGCCTACGAGATGCTTTCGGTAGCGGGAAGGCGCAAACGACAAATAAACTGATCGCTTTTCTGCGCGGCTTGGCGGATATCGTCAGGCTGTGGCAGTCGCACTCTTCCTGACGGCAACGCGCTCTGTCCCGCGGAATATCAAGTAACCCCAAGATTGAAACTGAAGCAAGCAATCGCGCAACCGTTGACGGTTGTAGCCCACACAGGACACGGTCTTGGTTTCCGCAGTGAAACTGAATGCCAAAAGGTCATCAGTAAAGTCCCCATTCCGGGTCCGCTACCTTCATCTCATGGGAGACTTCCTCGATTATGACCTGTGATCTGCGATATTTTTTAAGCTGCCTGATGTTGGAATTTGTGGCATTGAGCCGATATATTATTTTTCAGGAGGGAATTAATTTTCAGGACGAATTTCCAACGTTCACTACAGCCGATATTCAGGTTCACTACAACCGAATCTTCTTATCCTTATTTATAATCTAAGTGAAACGAGACCAGTGACTTAAGTTAACTATAACTGATTTCACTATAACCGGTGTCGACTGGACAATGTCCTGGAAATTAATACCCTCCTTGAAAATAATATATTGTGGATGACCATGGAAAACCAACATATTAATAGCATATATATTAAGGCTATTAGAAAGTTATATACGGACAATATCTCTTATGTGAAATTAGGAAACAGCATATTAAAAGAAATCAAGATAAATAAAGGCCTAAGACAGGGGTGTTGTATTGCACCGACTTTCTTCAAAATATATCTAGGAGAAGCTCTAAAAAATTGGAAGATAAAATGTGAAAGGATGGGAATACAATTAAATGACATGTCATATTCACTAAATTTTGCAGATGACCAAGTGATATTCGCAGAGGATGAAGACGGTACACATTCTATGTTAAGGAAATTAAATGAGAAATATGGAAAATGGGGCTTGAAAATCAATTTCAAGAAGACAGAGTACATGGTGGTAGGAGGGACAGGAAAATATTTAGTAATGGAAGATGGCTCGGTTGTTAAGTGTTGTCAGACGTATTTTAGGAACAATTTTAACAGACCAAGGGGGTAGTGAAGAGGAAATTAAACATTGCATTCGGCAAGGAAAATCTGCTATTCGGCAATTGCATTCAATAATATGAAATAAAAATATTTCTAATAAAGTGAAAATTAGAATTTATAAAGCAATTGTGGAAAGTATATCACTGCATGGTGCTGAGTTGTGGGAGATCTCAAAAAGCAATGAGAAAAAGTTAAAGGCTATGGAAATGGAGTTTTGGAGACGCAGCTGTAGTGTAACGTTAATGGAAAGAATTAGGAATGAAAATATAAAGCAGCAAATGGGTGTCATTTCGAATATAATGGATACAATAGGAGGGAGAAGGTTAAAATGGTATGTCATCTTAGAAGAATGTCGGAGGAAAGATAGCCATTAAAAACTTGGAGGTGGCAGGTGCCAGTGCACAGAAAGAGAGGTACACCAAGACTCACGTGGTATGATGGTGTGCGACAGACAATGAGAGATCGTCACATCGAAGATGATGATTGGCAAGATAGAAAAAGATGGAATCTTGGGTGCGAGAGACGCCGCATGGTGTAGTTCCACTCGCAGAAGAAGAAGAAGAAGAAGAAGAAGAAGAAGAAGAAGAAGAAGAAGAAGAAGAAGAAGAAGAAAGAATATATCGCCTCAGTGCCACAAATTCCAACACCAGGCAGCTTGGAAAAGTATCGTCGGCCAAAGATCATAATCGAAAAAGTATCCCCTGAGGTGAAGGTAGCAGACCTGGAATGAGGATCTTACTGATGACCTTGTGCAAGTCAGTTTTTCTGCGGTAACAAAGGTCGTGGCCTGTTTGGGCTAAAACTGGCGGCAGCAACGAGCGATTTCTTAATTCAGTTTCTAGCTTGGTGATATAATTTTCCGCGATATAAAGCGTGTTCTGTTTGACGTAGGCGACAGGGAGCGCGCGATTGCCGCAGCCACTCAGCCTGGCGACACTCCCCGCGCCCCGCGGAAAAGCGATCGGTTTTCTAATTCGCTTGCGTCATCCCGCTACCGAAATGATATCGTATGTTCTTAGGTGAGTAACAGGGTCGTCGGAGAGAAGGACGGTTTGCTAGCAGTGTAAGAGGCATTGAAGGGTGTCAAGACTGCATTATGATATTTACGGACAGTGAATAATGCAGAATTAAGTAAGGAGAGAGCACGAACTCTAGAGAAGGATCTAGAGAATTACTAATAAAAAATATACGAAGCAAACAATTAAAAATAATTGATTTTTTAAGGAGAAAGAATAATATTGAAATTTTCAGTTCGTGTTGTTAAGACATTTTGCTGTTAAGACATTTTGCTGTATTGTAACCGCTTGTCACCGGTCACATTTATAACCAACGGAAAATGGAAGCAATAATACCCGACATTAGGCCCTACACGTAGTTTCTACAGTGGCGAAGAGACGGCGTAAGTCAGAGAAGGATTTCTGAACGCACTCAGACCGTAGCCAATCAGGAAATTTTCGTGGAAATACGGACGTGGCGTGAACTTGCGTCAAAAAAGAGCTCGCTCTTTCTGGTTCGAGACGTCTAGGAGAACGGTTGTCTACGAGTACGCCACATGGTCGACGAGGGACACGCGAAGATTGCGGAACACAAAAGCTTTAATAAAAGGTAATTGACTGAGTACTTTTCATGGATTTACGTACTGTGAATATCGTGAAATTACATGGAATTAGTAAATGAATATTAAACAAGAATGCGATGAATGAAAGAACGACGGCGGTAATAGATCGAAATGAATCTGTAAAACCACGTTGCTGCATTCTTGTTGCTAGAAAAGAGGACTATTGTAACATAGGACATGTTTCTTCTTTGTTACAGCTTTCATATTTTTCATATATTTCATACTTTATATATATTCTTTATTCTTATTTTTGGGAATTTCACTTTGGAAATCCTATGATGGAATTTTGAGTTATGAGAAAGACGGATTATCCAACAACTAGTTTGACTTTTGCCATTACGAAGTCATAACTTGGAGTTTCGGACTCGCATTCTGATGCGACCATCGCCTCTGCGAAAGCTGTGGTGAATTTTCGCCGAACGACTGGGAGACGGTGTTCGGAATATTTCGGTGCGACAGGCAACGCAGGGACCTTGCAGAAGAACGACGACCTTGAGGCGCGAGGTTCGCGCGACGGGCCAGCTACACAGCGCGGGACCAACTTGAGGAATTCGCCGGTTGTGAGTCACAGAAAGAACACTCATTAGATTTCAGTCTGGAAAAAAACTTGTGAGATAGGATTATCATTATACTAGCCAAAACGTTGTAATGTGAGCTTCCCTCAAAAACAGACGTTGATCGGGCAAGTTTCTTAGAACATTGGTCTTGCTAGCCAGTGGTTTTATTTCTTGTCGACAGTCGTAACAAGAATCAGATTAAAGTAATTCTTTATGTTTATGATAGAAGTTGTTTTGTACAGAATTATTTATTTAGAGTCATATTTTAATGATTCAAATCATATAAGAGACGTTATGAAACAAAATTTTGTGTTGAAAGGCTATGTAGAAGCCGAAGGTCAAATGTGACTGTTGAGTGTAACGTAATTAGTGATTTAAAAGGTAGTAGTGAATTTCGAGTATTGTGTGTATGTATTTTTCTTTTACAGGATGAATATTTGTACTATGATTTGTGTGTCTCATGTGTGATATTCTTTGTGAAGTGTAAATATGTATCCATTGCTTGTTTTCTTGTAAACAGGGATCTGAGTTATTATTACTTTAGTGAAAAACTGCAGTTTAGGTAGGAAATTAGCTACCATGATTTTAGAAAAATGAGAACATAGGAGGGTCTGTGAATTTCATTTGTACAGTGATTTTCATTCAATAGAATATATGTTATTTGTCATTTAAAAAGAAAAATTGTGTTGGTTTGTTAATTGATCAGTAGTTTAACAAAGACGAACCCACTACCAATAGGGAAGTTTATCCGTAAATTGAGATATTCCCAGGGATGCGTGACGGTGTAATCACACGTCGCGAAGTAGGCAAATGACAGATCTACTTTTGTAATCGGTACGGTGAGGTGAGGAGGTACGGTTACAATAGCATATATATATATATATATATATATATATATATATATATATATATATATATTATGACCTAATGGTCATGTAACCATTTATCTATAAAAACGAGACGCCACTTTGAATCGGGCGCGCAGGAAAGAGAATCGAGAGTCAGACGAACGGTTCTGGTGAACGAGTCGCGAGTCGCGCAGAGCAAGAGGAAACGCGAGTCATAGAGGCAGTGGGTAGAGAGAGCTGACATGACGCGCATGGGGAAGGTAACGTGTATCAGTTACTACAGTGTTATCGGTGAACATCGATGAATATATGTGCGGAGAATTAGTGATAAGAGATTGAATAACAACTAAATGCAGTGGACAGGAATATTGAATCGAAGGAATTGTGATCTGAACGTCTGCTAGTGATAAATAATGCAATGAAAATGGAAGCATGTGGCGGGCGAATGCGCGTGGGCCATCAGCCATGGATATACCACTAGATGAACAATTTTGAGAAAACGCATCGTCGTAATAATACTGAATTCTTACAATAACATCGAAAACGTGTGACTGGACAGCAAAATACTGGAGTCGGAGCGGCAACCACGCAGACAAGCCGGCGGCAGCGTGAGGGGTCCCACCAGGCCGTGGCGTGAAGGCCTCGAATAAAGGCAGCTGTGTTTCTGCGCCAAGAGATTGGGAAATACAAGATGAGTAACCGAACATATAATAGTCATGTAATTCAAGTGAACCCAACATAGCTACGCGGGTCAGAGAGTATATTAAGGGATAGGGCGCATCAATGAACCATCACGTAGATAGGAGAATGAAGTATAGGTTATACACGTACAATGTTAGCAATGGTTGCAATAATAACTACAGAAATAATTAGCGAAAGATTCATGATTTATCACCAGATATTTGATTATGGGAGCTCCCGAATAATTCAGTGTAATCCAGGAATATAGTTAAGAACAGATGTTGACTTATATCGATGTAGTATTACTTAAGATTGAAGATTCATGTATTTACTGGTATCAGATTTTCTTTATGCTTATTTCTCTTTGACGAATAAATGTGTGATTACAAAGTGGCAAATTGGTGATTAACGAACTGTATAAAAGAAAAGAAGGTAGCAAAAATCAACAGCCAACATCTTCCTTATAAAGGCGCTCCCCCTAAAAGAATCCCTTGTCCCTTTATCATTTTAGAAACAGCAAATATTGCTATTAAAATTCAATATGTGGTCACTGCCTCAATCGATGTGGATTCCTAATTGGGAAAGTGAGGTAAGTACAGTCACAATATATATATATATATATATATATATATATATATATATATATATATATATATATATATATATATATATATATTGTGTCGACAGTGGGAGAGCGTTTGCGCGCCACTTAGCTGAGGTGGCAATACCAACCCTACATAATTTAATTGATAGTCGGTAGCATATATAGGTGCATCTTAACGTTGTTTTACTCGCGCGAGGAGAGTCGAGTCGCCGCGAAACTGAGTTCGGCCACTTTCTTTTTAAAGAATGCGACTGTATCGCGCCTTCACTTGACTTCACAAGACGTTTAATCCTCGGAAGGTTCACACTCGACAGTGTCTCCCGTATCTGGCGAGATCTCTCGAGCGTCTATGAAAGTAGTTCAACTCTTCAACTGTTTGTCCTTTGAAAGATTTTCATGCGAAAGGTGTCTGTGTCTTTCTCTCTGGAAGCAAACGCGCCGTTTTTTTAAAGAAAAATTATTATGTCCGATGCGAGATGTATAAAATTCACGCTCTTTGCTGTTAATTAGCGTCAAGGAATTGTTATAAATGATAGATTTCAAACTACGGCGCCAAGTTTGAATTAATTTTGGCCGCCGATGTGTCAACAACACTAATGTTAACAATGATGTAACCACTATGTCTATTATTTACAAAAAAATTGTCATTTTCTTCTTCTAGATGAAAACACTTTTTTCCTGAAGTCGATGGCGTAGATCTTGCACCAGGAGTTACAATTGTTTTCGTGGAAACATCAACTTTATTTTCACTCGTTTTCTTTGTAAAACGATTGCCATAAAACTTTTCTTTTCCAAATGTCTTTATTCTATTCATTTTGACGGGGAAAATTACTGCCTTAGCAACAAAATGCGATAAAGCACCACACAACTCACGTAGCCAAAAATTTAAGCACAAACATCTAGACAAGTTTCGCGAACGAAGGCAATAGAGCATCACATCTTCACAGAGTAGCCATTATACCCTAAAGTAGATTTTCTTACCAAAAAATATCCGATTTTATCCTTCAAATGAAGGAAAACAGAACTGGAACAGAGACACCGGGCGCAATCTATTTAAAAGGGTGTGCACAGGAGGACATAAATTGCTATTTAAACCATTTAAATGGTCCAAAAGTCAGAAAAGTTTATATTTTTTGAAAAGGAAAGATTGGCGTTTTTGAGAAAGAAAACAAAAATCAGGTTTTTCTCCAAATTCACTATCTTCTGCCCTTAACCCAATGTATGGAATCACTTTCTCTGATATATCGCCGGTGGGATTGAGTGAATGTCGCTGATGAAGGAGTAAAACAGGTCTTGGACAATGCAACGGTGATGACTCATTGCCGATGGTATTATGTTTAGTCAGCTGACAAAAGAAGTTAGTAAAGATTTGGAGGAATGACTTCGTCTCTGGTAAGAGCAACATCTGTTCCAGCAATTTCGAAGAATTTGCAACTGAATTACGCCTGCCACCAAAATTCACGCTCACGTGTGAGGTACAATGTGTCACACGCTAGCAGGCTCGTGTTAATGGATCAGCGAAGACCGACAAAGGGTATAAGACGATCCGGTCGATGAGAAGTGGGAAGACACACTCCGAATTACTGTGCGTGTAGGAAGGAATGTTTCTGTTCAGAATGATCCGCTCGCAGCTAGGGTTACTGGCTTCCAGGACACTTTCTCTAGCGTCTTCTCGATGCGAGGGTTGTTCGTGGGTCACGTCTGGTGTAAACTTTCTCGCATACGAGGAGAGAGTTTATCCGAACCCCTAATACCACTTCTTGTCCCTCCTTTCTTTTTTTCTATACCGGTTCTTGTTTAGGTTGCGTCTGCGTTTTTAGCAACACAACTATAGGTTAGCACTAAATGTTGCAAAAACATGCTGCCAGAGGCTCCAAAGGTTCCAACACACGACCGCGACATCAATGGGCGAGCACTGTGAGCACAAAATTACCTCGGGCATTGGATTGATTGATTTTTTCTTGTTTCCGGACGCGTCAATTGCTTTGGTTATTAGTCCCGTTAGTGTAGTGCATGTTTTTTCTCGGGAGATGGCGGTGAACATCCCCCGGTGGATAGCGAGATCCAGCGCCGACCTACCGTCGGCTAGTGGGGTTTCGCTGTAACCAGGACTCTCCCACCAGCGGGGCAGCGCCCCAGCCGGGACAAGCTCTAAGCTCACCACCGGTCTCCCGGAATATGTGATAGTGTAGTGCATGTTAGTGTGTGTGTATGTAAGGGGAGAGGATAGGACAAGGAAGAGGAAGGAAAGATCGTGCGCGGTTCGTAGCCCATTTGTTGGAGTATTGCTTCGGCATGTGTTGATCGGAGAAACCACGGAAAACTACCGATCAGAGCAGCCGGCCGCTAGAATTCTCCTCCAGACAGCGACTGAATTCGACCTAGCTGAAAAGCTAGTGTCGAAAATCCAGCCGCCGACAGGACTCGAACCTAGGACCTCCCGGTGAGAGGTGCTGCAGTGACATCAGTTGATGCACTGAGTTACCGCTCCCGGTTTGGGCATTGGAGAGTTAATGGAATGTGCATGGCCAAGGAACGGTCGCTCCATGGTTAATCTACACAGAGACGTGTTCACAGACGGACAGACACTCAGACGTGTAAAAAACACCCCTTTTTAAATCAGAGGGCTCCAAAACATATATTTCCCATACAATGTCATCAATGTTTCTCAGTATTATCTAACATTTCACTTAAATTCACTACGAATATTACTCCGCACGTATACGAGAATGTAACGTCATTCAGAAGAATATATTTTTAGGCCTTGCGTTAACATACACTAGTATTAACTTAGAGATGACGGTATTGAACAGGACTCATGTTCGCCGGTTTTCGTGATTTTTGATTTCCGAGAAACTTTGCTGGTCGCCGACGTGTAACGCTTCGATGGGAATTCTACACGCTGCAGTGATTATTTACTGGTTGTAGTTATTGCCAATTTGTACGAAGGCTTCCATTGCGTCTAGTCTGGCTGCTAAATTCACTTTTCCCCATAGCACGTCATACGCAGTTTTTAACTGTTTTTTGACGTAAAATAAATAAATAAATAAATAAATAAATAAATAAACTACCGTCCTGGATAGCAATAGATGAAGATTTTATTACTGACAGGAAAGTTGTATGGTGCAAAATGTGCATCAACTTGTGCTCTCAAAATAATTTTTAACACGTTTGTATTATTTTTAAAATTTGTTTAGGAAATTTTTGATGAATGTAATGTTGAATTACGTAAATGTGTTTTATTAGTGTATTTTAATATTACATATTATATTTGATTTTACATATTTATTACATATTCTCACTGTTTTTATTACATAATTATGTACATATTTTGACGTTTCATACTACATATTTTTCCGGTCTCTACTAATGGGTGTCTCCTGTGTACAGCTCTGTCGATGTACTTCGTGCTGACTGCTGCCTGGTTTTGGCTGACGGCCCTGTGTGTAAACATGGCGATGGGCTTCAGGTACGAAAAATATATTCGATTGTAAACGAAGCGCAGTCAGATGCTCCTACATTCACATTTCTTTCGGTACTCTGCATCATGGCCATCTGCAACAACAGCCTTTTCTTAGGTCGTGTGGCACAAAACGCCGGATGTTCGAATATCGTTGCAAGAAGAAAACTCAAATCAATGAAATCAGCAAAACAAATATCTACAAACAATTAAATCATCAAAACTGGTAAAAATATAAAAGTTGAAAGATATAAGGGAATATTCTTGTCTTAAGTCTGGTTTCCCAAAAGAATACGACAGTTCGCTCCACAAACAAATTAAGTGCACACTGTGCCTTCAATAATAGTTCTTACTTTCTCGCTATCGCTTACTAGGCAGTTCTACTGTTGCTGGCATCTTACAGGGCCATGCAGGGGAGAGGCGGGATGAGCCCAGCACAGAAGTTACACGGGCGGCAACCGGGGACGCGGTTATCTTTGCTGCATCCAACAGATGGAAGCAGGAAGAGGCAGTCAGAGCCAAAGTAGGTTGTCCGGTGTTCATCAGACGTTTCAGGGATGAACCAAGATGAGTAACGGACAGAATACTTAGAGTAGAAGGAGCCAGAATGTATATAGTCGATACGCCATACAAGGTATCGACCAGACACCAGGAACATATCAGACACCGAACTTTGGATTGATAGATTGATTTTTTCTTGTTTCCGGGCGCGTCAACTGCTTTGGTCATTAGTCCCGTTAGTTTAGTGCATGTTTTTTTCTCTAGACATGGCCGTCATCTCCCTCCGCTGGATGGCGAGATCCGGCGCTGACCTACCATCGGCTAGGGGGGTGTCCCCCTAACTAGGACTCTCCCACCAGCGGGGCACCGCCCCAGCCAGGACAAGTTCTAAGTCCCCGACCGGTCTCCCGGAATATGTGGTAGTGTAGTGCATGTTAGTGTGTGTAAGGGGAGAGGAGAGGACAAGGAAGAGGAAGGGAAGATCGCGCGCGGTCCGTGGCCTGTTTGTTAGGGTACTGCTCCGGCATTCGCCTGGTGTTGATCGGAGAAACCATGGAAAACTACCGATCAGAGCAGCCGACCGCTAGAATTCTCCTCCAGACAGCGACTGAATTCGACCTAGCCGAAAAGCTAGTGTCGAAAATCCTGCCGCCATCGGGACTCCCGGCACTGCAGTGGCATCAGTTCATGCACTGAACCACCGCTTCCGGTTTATTATTATTATTATTATTATTATTATTATTATTATTATTATTATTGTTAATGTTATGACTAGTAAAAAGTAGTAACTTTACCTATAAACATGGTGTAACACCTATAAACAACACCTAACTACATCTATAAAATAATTAATTATTGCATTTTTATATATTTTTCTGTGAAAATAGCAAAATATGTATCTTTCTAACGATATGCTCTGTATATTAAGGAATTATAAAAAGTCCAAAATATGTAAAAATATGCACCATATTAAAAATTGTATTTCTCCCCGGAGAACCATTGTCCGGTTGAAACATTGAACATATTACAATATGAATATATTTAAATGTAAAAGAAGAAAGATGTTATTACATAACTATCCTAGTCCTAATTATATACGTAATATTACCTAAGCGATACTAACGTGAACATGTATAAGCGGTTGTATCACCACTAGTTTGATATACGTTCTTCTGTAGATTGCACATGAAACGCTCACATAAAGGAAGCAGAATAAGATTCTTCGGTCTTTCAGCATTCTCTTGGAGATGTCTTTACTGTTGACGATTTCATGTTCTCTTCCAGTCACTCATGGAGCTACGAAAAGGAAAAAGAAACATATGCCTTGCTTTACCAATTGCTAGCGGAATAAACTTATGTCGTCAATAATAATAATAATAATAATAATAATAATAATAATAATAATAATAATAATAATAATAATACTCTTTCTTTTGTAGGTTGCACGTGACACAGATGAATAAAGGAACTGGAAAGAAATTCCTGGTGATTTCAGCCTTCGCTTGGGGGCTGCCCGCAGTGCTCACAATATCGTGTTCCATCTTGTTCACTCAACCCGAGAGGCATGAAATACCAGCATGGTACACCCCATCGCTGATGGAGACACGAATGTGTTTCATTGAATCACTCACCAAATCTTTAGGTAAATGTAATACACGAAGAGTAGGGGAACGAGCAGTAGGCAAATTGGTTTTTTCTGTCACACATATTAACGACAGCTACTTATATACATCCCTGTTCTGAAAAGACTGAACAACAGGCTAAAATAGTTATTAAAGGTGGGGGTAAGCAATTTTTATTACAATGTAAGATAATTAGATACCAAAATAAGATAAACAAAAACAATCGGATGAGTAATAGTATATTAAATTAACACAGAACAATACGAAATAGTAATGACTGACACACGATCAATTAGCCTAATTTTAATGTTTAATCACACACAAAGACGAATACATCATTTTATACACAAAATTAATACAGTTGACGGATGTTCTGAATGCCATCAGTAATGGGATAAATTAATACAGATCAAGACTAATGGCACCCATGTGCATAAAGCGTGCATTGAGCGTTTCATAATAAACTAGAGGTGCTACAGAATGGCACAGACTTTCTTGTAGTAATGTTTTCTAATTTTCTTGGTGCAGACTGGTTCTGTACAGTCTTGCCTTTCCTTCTTGCCTGCTGCCATCCATCGCCGCCCAAAATATTTTCCCTTTTTTTATTTT
This sequence comes from Teleogryllus occipitalis, assembly GCA_011170035.1. Taxonomy (NCBI): domain Eukaryota; kingdom Metazoa; phylum Arthropoda; class Insecta; order Orthoptera; family Gryllidae; genus Teleogryllus; species Teleogryllus occipitalis. The sequence continues at coordinate 146,271 of BLKR01001373.1, forward strand.
CCTAACTTTTCGTCTTCCAAATATTAGAAATCGAAATACTATTTTAAGAATATTGAAGAAGGCTAAAACCTTGTCCTAAACGGCAATTTTCATTTAAAAGTTTAAAGCCATTGTAATGATCCATCGATTCGAGACCAAAACCCCAGAATCAACGTTGCCAAAAAAGTGACAAAGAATAAACTTGTATATGGAGTGCAACGGTGCCGATAGAAAACATTTTTGTAAGTCCAAATTAAAATAAGGAATTGTAGCGCGTGAAATTTGGGGAAAATTGAACATAATCGTCCGGTAGAGCAGAAATTATAGAATGAAATAAAACAAACGGCATCAAATTCGGTCAACGCGTTCAGCAGATATAAATTGAAATATAATTGAAATTTTTTAATAACATGAACAGAATATGGCCATTGTTGAAGTATAAAATAAAGATTATAAACAGGGTTTTTTAAGAATTATGACAAAACGCACGGACCGATTCGGCTAAAACATTGGGAAATAATAGACTAAAATACGGGGAAGACGACAAAATTAGTGTCAACTTTGTCGCATGTTCGGAAGCAGAGTAATGATAAAATATTTGGAAGTTACAATGAACCAAAAAGGATAAACAAATGACGCCATGTTAAGAAGCGAAGAAAGTCTTTTGGAATCAACAGAGGAAAAAAGCAAGCGAGTAGCAATTATTTTGTTACAGAAATCTTCTGTAACAATGTAAGTTACTAGAAAAAAATTCCGATGGGAGTCAGATGTGTCGTGGATACCGGGGGGAACGCTTCGTGTGCGCGAAATTGGCGTGTTGTTAAGTTTTTCAAAAGTGTAGGAATTTAAATAGAAAATAACGTTGTGATGTGTGTTGGAACTTTGAAATACTAGGAAAAGGAACAAAATTCGGGAGTAACTTGAATTTTTTTTTTTTAGTAGGACTTTATGTGATTACGAATCACGAGATGTATTTTATTTTAGTGTAAGAAAATTCAACGCGACGAACATTTCGTTATGGAATATAAAAGAATAGATACCCGGATCAGTACGATTGGACGATTATAAATGGATGCGAGCAGTAGTAATTTCAAGAAGTGACGTGTTCGACGACACGCGAAAAATAGTTGTTTTTCGTTTTGTCTGTTTTGCCGAACAATACGCCACGAACACATAATTTTATTAGTCGGTGACGGACTGGCAGCTGAGTGGTAACATTTATGCGAATAATAGCGGTTTGCGAGAAGTGGTTTCCGAAGGCGACCGCGAGCAGGAGTAGACGGCGACCGCACATCGAAGAGCATTGGACGGCGGCCACCAGACATCCTTGGTACGAGAGCTGAGCCGCAAAACAGGGAAGTGACACGCGTATATATGTGTGTGTGTGTGCCTGAATTCCTTGCAGATGCTTCATTTGAAGACGCATTCCATAACTAAAGAGAATTATCGAAGATCAAGTTTTGTCAATAGAATTAAAATAAGAAATGGTCAAAAGAAAAGTAGGGAATGCGCATTCGATGTATGAATGGGATTTTTATATTGTTTTGTGTTATTGTGTGTGAGTGATTTTCGTTGTTGTGTGTTATTTTTTTGTTTGGAATGTTTATGTTATAGGGCACTATGTACTAGTGTAGAAGGAAAGACGGTGAATTGTCGCCGTATACAATGAAAAGAGGGAAGGCTAGGAAATATTAATAAACGATCGAACCAAAATGTGGTTCGTTTTTATCGATCAAAAATATTCGTCGTCATTTACCCGAGCACGCACAATCCATTCACATCGTTTGGATTCCTGTATAGGACCACCAGCTTACCCACGGTACTAGATAGTCGAAAAAGAAAGAGAAAAGGGGATTCATTATATATGGCTGTTCAAAGCGCAGGCAAGGATAGCGTAGAGAGGTTAACCGATTGAAAGATACCTTACATACGGTTGCCCAACGAGGAGGGCGAGGATAAGCGAGGACGATTGAGATACATTACACCATCTTTAAGAAAATGGCGTTAAGCGTTACTGTAAATTAGAAATGTGAAGCTCTTTTTCACAGGAATCTATTGAGTTTTCGAAAAAGTTAATTTGAAGTAATTTGAAGAATATCAACTCGCTAATTAAATAATGCATACAAATTTATTTCAATGAGCGTATTAACGGCGTGTAAGATCTTGAAAAAAAATTACATTTGTGTAATTTTTGAAAAAAAAATGAATGCACTAAAATGAACTTTACGTCATATTAAACAGTTCTATTACCACTCTACATTGGAAATGTTTGAAGAAAAGTTTTTTGAGAAAATGGCGATTGAGCGTTTCTGAAACAGCGGAATTTCGAGATCATTTTAACAAAAACTGTTGAGTTTTCGAGAAACTTTATTTGACATTATTTAAAGCACACGTGCTTGTAAATACAATAACGTGAATAAATCGCCTCTAATGTAAATATAACCGACGTGAAAGACAACTCAAAAAAATTACATTTTTGTAATTTTTGCGAATACAAAATAGAGCAATATGGCATTTATGAATTAGGCATTTATGGCATTAGTCATCAGGCATTTCTGGCATTAGGCATTTATCGTATAGAATTCGTTAGGCACTATCCATACTAAAACTTTAAAGAAAAAATTTGGAGCCGTTTTCGAGAAAAGTATGTAATTGTAATTTTTTGAAGTTGCGAATATTTCACCCATATTGCGCGGAAACAATTAACACTTTCAAAAAAAAATCTCTATCTTTAATTTTCTAGTTTTACGAAGAAGCCTAAAAAATTTAACTTTCTCAAAACTAAATCTCAAAAATAAAACTAGAGCCAGATCGATCGAAGTTTCTGAAATTTGGAAAAGATACGGACGGACTGACGGACGGACGTTTTGAAAAAAGAAAACTTTTTCAGGATCGGGGGACCCCAAACCGTGTACATCCGTTGAAATCTCAAAATCGATTTTCCGTAGCATTACAGAACTTTCTCCAAACTACGTATAATACTCCGTAAATACGTATGTATACGAGAAAGTAACTGGGGGTGCTCCAGAATGGCACAGACTTTCTCGTAGTATAGTTTTTTAATTTCCTTGCTGTGGTCTGGCTTTCAGGTTTTGCTCCATTCTCTGGCCACCTGCCATCCATCGTCGCCCAAAGTACATTTTTTTGACATTTTCTCAACTTTTTGCTTTCCTAGTAGTACAACTGAAATATTACGTCAAGAATATTAAAGAAGAATAAAACCTACACCTAAATAGAAATTTTCATTGAATAATTTGAAGCGGTTTTTAAGAAAATGGCGATTAAGCATTACTGTAAATGTAAATAAAAATTTGAAGCTCCTTTTCATAGGAATCTATTGAGGTTTCAAAAACGTTCATTTAAAATAATTTGAAGCACTTCCAATTACAATTGTAATAATACATACACGTCGATGGAAATGTCCATATTAACGGGGTGTGATGTATTTCCAAAAAAATACATTTGTGTAATTTTTGAAAAAACAAATGAATACACCAAAATGAACTTTACGTCATATTATCACTACGTATTAGAAAAATGTGAAGAAAATTTGGAGCCATTTTTGAGAAAATGGCGTTTGATCTATCTGAAAATGCGGATTTTTGAGCTCATTTGTACAGAAAAGAGTTTTCGAGAAACGTTATTTGCCATTATTTAAAGCACATGTACTCATAAATATAATAATGTGAATAAATTGCCTTTAATGTAAATATTACCGACGTGAGAGAAGTCAAAAGATGTATTTAAAATGTTTGAAAATCCTAAGGAATAGAACAATGTGGCGTTTATGTCATAGTATAGGGTTCGTTTGGCACTAACCTCACCAAAAATTTAAAGAAAAAACTTGGAGCTGTTTTTGAGAAATTCTTGTATTTGTAAATTTTTAAAATTGCAAATATCGCATGCACTATTGCACGAAAACTACTTAAATTTCCGAAACATTGTACATGACCTTATTGAAAGAACTATTTATGGACAACAAATGTCAACAGAATTATCAGTTTTAAAGTTTTTATTCTCAATGTAATAGAGCACTCATATATTTTGATGACACGGCGTTTATTTGTGTGAGAAAACTGTTATTGAATGACAGTAGAGATTCAATTTGAAACAATCAATATTCGGTGTAGTTAGTTGGCAACAACATATATTACTAGCTAAAGTACCCGGCGTTGCTCGGGCATTTATTACAGTAAATTATTAGACAGGAAGAGGAATTCCATCTTTGCATGCCCTGCGGCGAGGTCTACCTCTATCTCTTCCACTGAATTCCTTCTCCGCCCTGTTCCTTCCTGTCATGTTCTGTCCGGCCACGCTCCGATAGCCGTGTCTTCTCTAGACCCCACTTGGAAATTTCCGGACTACCTTGCTCACTTTTCCACAAAAAATTACATTTTTCTTATTTGGAGTTCTGCTCCTCAACATTCATCACTTTATAACTAAAAGTAATAAACAAATCTCAACTACAAAATAAAATAGTTGTAGACTCACATATATTATTCTTGGGGAGTTATATGTACAAGGGTTGGGACAAAGTCATGGCAACTATTTTTTTTACAGAAATTTCATCGGATCACACAATTTGATTTGTCTCGTGAAAGAAATGCTGTACTAATATGTGTTCATAACAATTCGTAGACGGGTGTGTTGGTGTTTCAATTAGCACAGAGAGCTATGGGAAATCAGTTGTCTGCTTACTGTCGTGCGAGATGAATGTAATATATGCATGGGAGAGATGCCGGAGAATGTGGAAGGAAATTGGTGGAAGCTCTTGGGAATAATTCATTTCCATAGCGGACAGTCGCGGGATGGGCAGGAGAGTTTCTGCTGGACCGCGTAGCATCTTGTGAGCAGGAACACAGGTGACAACCTGTGAGTGTAAGGACTGGTTTGGCACGTGCGGTAATCGAACCCGCGTAGTCTGGCCTTTAGAATGGTATTTAATGCTTTTGGAATTCTGTGAACTCGTACATGCTAAAATGTTTTGGAAAAGAAACCAGTACTGTCATTTCAAATACGAGTATCTTAATAAATATGAGAAAAGCAATTTTGGTATGTCCTTAGATGTCTAAGCACTTATTTCATGTCTTGTCTTTTCATGAGTGAATTTCAAATTTTCCACCCGTGCTAGTATTCTCACAAAAAAGTAGTTGCCATGACTTATGCCCCAACCCTCGTATTAGATAATGATAAGATAAATTTATTTAAACTGCAATTGGGTGTAACCCGGTGGCAGTTGTTTACATAAATAAGAAAATAAATGTCATGCAAATAATATAATAATAGTAATAATAATTCTAAAATAATAAAAATAATTATAATAACAATAATAATAACATAAAACCTGATAATAATAATAATAATAATAATAATAATAATAATATAAAAACTGATGATTCTTAAAAAAATTAAATTACATGAAGAAAGAGAAAAGAAACGTCTTTCATCTTAAGCCGCACTGAGTGATAATACAATTAACATCGCACTGCACTGTCCTTCACTTCACTTTACTATAACACCAAAAACATTTCCTTCATTATTTCTCTGCTCTTCACTGCACGACACCTCACTTCACTATATAACTAAATATTCTTAGTTAACTCCCTCATCAATTTAGAAATACCCTAAATTAATTTCCTAAACTGTTGAACGCTTGGAGGAAAGGGTTCAAAGGTTTTTGCAGGCATTCTATTCCAATCCCTTTTCTGTCGATTTGTGAACTATATATTATTCCAACATAATATATTATTCGAATACTGTCAATAAATTGTCACATAGTGAAACTTATCTTTTTTATATTTTTTCTTCTATTGTATTCATAAAGAAAGGTTTGAAATTGATCTGTCAACTCGTGACTTTGAAGGGTGTTTTCAGCGCAGTATACCATGCGAAAGTTCTTGCATGGGTACGGTAATAGATAGACCTGGAGTAATACATGTAGATAACATAACGTAATTGATGAATCATGATTATAAAAGTAAATAAAAACACGTATCTATACTGAAACGTAATTAACAGTTTTTATAATTGTTCTGAAGGCGACACAAATATATACGTTTAAAGTCCTATGTGCTAGTATCATGTAGTATAAAACTTATTTGTGAAGGTAAATCAATTCATCATAACATTGCAACATTAGAACAATAATGATCCACCAATATTACATTGTGTGTACATAATAAATTGACAAAGTACTGGGCCTCTTAACAACACTATATTAGCCTCAATATTTTATCTGAAGTGCTGAATATTATGGATCTTGAAACGTCAATAATAGAAACCAAGGACTCCCAGAATTTTTATTTGCTTAGACATAAATATTTTTAGATAAATTAATTTTTGAATATTTTTGTAGAAAAAATTGATAAATTCATTCACTGGGAGCAATTGATATGCAAAACAAAAGTACATATTAGTCTTAACATGTAAATAATCATTTAATAATTACTTATCACTCCACTAATCTCTTGCACATATTGAAGACAAAAGTTCAACTGGGCGGACCTAACATATAGAAACATTTTCAATTTTACCAATTTAAAATTGAGAGATGTGTAAATAGTCTTGAAGACAACAAAAGTTAGTAACGTGTAGTATAAAATTTATTTGTTTAGCTAAATTCATCATACCATTGGCACATAAAAATAATGATCCACCAACATTACATTATGTGTACATGATAAATTGATAATGTACTTAGCCACTTAACAAAATAATAATGGCTTCATTATTTTATCTGAAGTGTACAAACATTATGGATCTTGAAATATGAATAATAAAAACCAAAGACTCCCTTATATTTTTATTTGCTTAGACAAAAATATTGTAGATAAATTAATTTTTGCCTATTTTTATAGAAAAAATGGTTGAATTCATTCGTTGGGAGCAATTGATATGCAAAACAACAGCACTGATTAGTCTTAATATGTAAATGATCATTGCTTAATTTGAAACCACTGCACTAAACTCCTACACATGTTGGAGAAAAATGTTCAACAGGGTGGTTTCAAAACATACAAACAAGCTCCATTTAACCAATTTCATTTCAGAACTGAATACTATAAACTAAAGACTACCAGGTTGTATTATTTGCTTAGACAAAAATATTTTTAGATAAATACTTTTTTGCCTATTTTTTATAGAAACAATTGATGAATTCATTCATTGAGAGCAATTGATATGCAGAACAACAGCACAGATTAGTCTTAATATGTTGCTTAATTACATAACACTGCACTAAACTACTGCACTTATTGAAGAAAAAAGGTTCAACTGAATGGACCCAAAACTTACAAACATTTTCCAATTTAACAATTTGAACACCAGAGTTTGTGTAAATAGTCAAATTGAGAGTCCTAATGAACAGATGCCCTACTACTTAGATAATTATTCACATTTGCTTCCCTCCTTGCAGTCTTATTTTCATTGGTGCAAGACAGAACTTCAGCAAGTCGATCTTGCCTCAGAGTAACCGACTCAAAACTTTTATCAACTGTCCATCAGTCCATCAGCAAGTGAGTGCGATGCATTGAGAGGAGACAAGCGCAAGTGCCATAGGCCGTTGATATTCCAAACAGAAGGTGCGACTGTCCAGTAAAAGTGTTAGCAGCGATTAAGTACTCGCAAAGGCATAGAGAAGCTATCTTTGCTTGTAATGCAGTGACGACGGACAGCAGCAAGTGAGTGCGATGCATTGAGAGGAGACAAGCGCAAGTTTCATAGGCCGTTGATATTCCAGAGAGAAAGTACGACTGTCCAGTAAAAGTGTTAGCAGCGATTAAGTACTCGCAATGGCATATAGAAGCTATCTTTGCTTGTAATGCAGCGACGATGGACAGCAGATAGTGAGTGCAATGCATTGAGAGGAGACAAGTGCAAGTGCCATAGACCGTTGATATCCCAGACAGAAGGTGCGACTGTCCAGTAAAAGTGTTAGCAGCGATTAAGTACTCGCAAAGGCATAGAGAAGCTATCTTTGCTTGTAATGCAGCGACGACGGACAGCAGCAAGTGAGTGCGATGCATTGAGAGGAGACAAGTGCAAGTGCCATAGACCGTTGATATTCCAGACAGAAGGTGCGACTGTCCAGTAAAAGTGTTAGCAGCGATTAAGTACTCGCAAAGGCATAGAGAAGCTATCTTTGCTTGCAATGCAGTGACGACGGACAGCAGCAAGTGAGTGCGATGCATTGAGAGGAGACAAGTGCAAGTGCCATAGACCGTTGATATTCCAGACAGAAGGTGCGACTGTCCAGTAAAAGTGTTAGCAGCGATTAAGTACTCGCAAAGGCATAGAGAAGCTATCTTTGCTTGTAATGCAGCGACGACGGACAGCAGCAAGTGAGTGCGATGCATTGAGAGGAGACAAGCGCAAGTGCCATAGACCGTTGATATTCCAGACAGAAGGTGCGACTGTCCAGTAAAAGTGTTAGCAGCGATTAAGTACTCGCAAAGGCATAGAGAAGCTATCTTTGCTTGTAATGCAGCGACGACGGACAGCAGCAAGTGAGTGCGATGCATTGAGAGGAGACAAGCGCAAGTGCCATAGGCCGTTGATATTCCAGACAGAAGGTGCGACTGTCCAGTAAAAGTGTTAGCAGCGATTAAGTACTCGCAAAGGCATAGAGAAGCTATCTTTGCTTGTAATGCAGTGACGACGGACAGCAGCAAGTGAGTGCGATGCATTGAGAGGAGACAAGCGCAAGTGCCATAGACCGTTGATATTCCAGACAGAAGGTGCGACTGTCCAGTAAAAGTGTTAGCAGCGATTAAGTACTCGCAAAGGCATAGAGAAGCTATCTTTGCTTGTAATGCAGTGACGACGGACAGCAGCAAGTGAGTGCGATGCATTGAGAGGAGACAAGCGCAAGTGCCATAGACCGTTGATATTCCAGACCGAAGGTGCGACTGTCCAGTAAAAGTGTTAGCAGCGAGTAAGTACTCGCAAAGGCATAGAGAAGCTATCTTTGCTTGTAATGCAGCGACGACGGACAGCAGCAAGTGAGCGCGTGATTTACTGAGAGGAGACAAGCGCCAGTGCCATTGACCGTTGATATTCCAGTCAGAAGGTGCACTGTCCAGCAAAAGTGTTAGCAGCGATTAAGTACTCGCAAAGGCATAGAGAAAATATCTTGCTTGTAATGCAAAGGACGACGGACAGCAGCAAGTGAGTGCGATGCATTGAGAGGAGACAAGCGCAAGTGCCATAGGCCGTTGATATTCCAAACAGAAGGTGCGACTGTCCAGTAAAAGTGTTAGCAGCGATTAAGTACTCGCAAAGGCATAGAGAAGCTATCTTTGCTTGTAATGCAGTGACGACGGACAGCAGCAAGTGAGTGCGATGCATTGAGAGGAGACAAGCGCAAGTTTCATAGGCCGTTGATATTCCAGAGAGAAAGTACGACTGTCCAGTAAAAGTGTTAGCAGCGATTAAGTACTCGCAATGGCATATAGAAGCTATCTTTGCTTGTAATGCAGCGACGATGGACAGCAGATAGTGAGTGCAATGCATTGAGAGGAGACAAGTGCAAGTGCCATAGACCGTTGATATCCCAGACAGAAGGTGCGACTGTCCAGTAAAAGTGTTAGCAGCGATTAAGTACTCGCAAAGGCATAGAGAAGCTATCTTTGCTTGTAATGCAGCGACGACGGACAGCAGCAAGTGAGTGCGATGCATTGAGAGGAGACAAGTGCAAGTGCCATAGACCGTTGATATTCCAGACAGAAGGTGCGACTGTCCAGTAAAAGTGTTAGCAGCGATTAAGTACTCGCAAAGGCATAGAGAAGCTATCTTTGCTTGCAATGCAGTGACGACGGACAGCAGCAAGTGAGTGCGATGCATTGAGAGGAGACAAGTGCAAGTGCCATAGACCGTTGATATTCCAGACAGAAGGTGCGACTGTCCAGTAAAAGTGTTAGCAGCGATTAAGTACTCGCAAAGGCATAGAGAAGCTATCTTTGCTTGTAATGCAGCGACGACGGACAGCAGCAAGTGAGTGCGATGCATTGAGAGGAGACAAGCGCAAGTGCCATAGACCGTTGATATTCCAGACAGAAGGTGCGACTGTCCAGTAAAAGTGTTAGCAGCGATTAAGTACTCGCAATGGCATAGAGAAGCTATCTTTGCTTGTAATGCAGCGACGATGGACAGCATAAAGTGAGTGCAATGCATTGAGAGGAGACAAGCGCAAGTGCCATAGGCCGTTGATATTCCAGACAGAAGGTGTACTGTCCAGTAAAAGTGTTAGCAGTGGTTAAGTACTGGCAAAGGCATAGAAAAGCTATCTTTGCTTGTAATGCAGCGACGATGGACAGCAGAAAGTGAGTGCAATGCATTGAGAGGAGACAAGCGCAAGTGCCATAGGCCGTTGATATTCCAGACAGAAGGTGTACTGTCCAGTAAAAGTGTTAGCAGTGGTTAAGTACTGGCAAAGGCATAGAAAAGCTATCTTTGCTTGTAATGCAACGACGACGGACAGCAGAAAGTGAGTGCAATGCATTGAGAGGAGACAAGCGCAAGTGCCATAGGCCGTTGATATTCCAGACAGAAGGTGTACTGTCCAGTAAAAGTGTTAGCAGTGGTTAAGTACTGGCAAAGGCATAGAAAAGCTATCTTTGCTTGTAATGCAGCGACGATGGACAGCAGAAAGTGAGTGCAATGCATTGAGAGGAGACAAGCGCAAGTGCCATAGGCCGTTGATATTCCAGACAGAAGGTGCGACTGTCCAGTAAAAGTGTTAGCAGCGATTAAGTACTCGCAAAGGCATAGAGAAGCTATCTTTGCTTGTAATGCAGCGACGACGGACAGCAGCAAGTGAGTGCGATGCATTGAGAGGAGACAAGTGCAAGTGCCATAGGCCGTTGATATTCCAAACAGAAGGTGCGACTGTCCTGTAAAAGTGTTAGCAGCGATTAAGTACTCGCAAAGGCATAGAGAAGCTATGTTTGCTTGTAATGCAGTGACGACGGACAGCAGCAAGTGAGTGCGATGCATTGAGAGGAGACAAGCGCAAGTTCCATAGGCCGTTGATATTCCAGAAGTGAGAGCAGCGGTTAAATACTCAGAATGATGATATATACATCCTGAATGATTAGTATATATTCTGAAGATGTCCTAGAACTATCATAAGTCACATTATACTATATGCATGGCCCATCTGGAAAATTTCCGCACCATCCAATGCAAATAAAATACAAATAATACAGAACAGATTCCTCAGAATAATCACTAGCGCCGTATGGTTCATTTGAAACCAACTACTCCGCAGAAAATTAAACATGAACTCAATCACCTGCCAAATAGGTCATTGATCCAATAACTTCTATTCCATCATAAACACACTAGATCAACTAAAGCAATACAATTTAGCCTCAACGTACAACACACAAACCATGATATTAAATATACCCGTTCGATTCCTTCCTAAACATTTTTTCAAGCAATTGTGGAAAGTAGGTATTATCATGAGGAATCTACCCCAATCTAGAAGCAATCACAGTATTATGTTAAGCATAGTTTAAGTTTGTAGAAAGTCAACAATACATATGAGAGAATGTAAACTGATCTATATACAATCCAAAGAATCAATAAATGAAGAAAAATCTTTAAATTATATTCCGCTTGGCAGTTTATGTAATAACGTTTATTTAATTGAAACTGATATGGAATTGGAAATATATTGTAATCTCTCTTCTTGTATATATCAATTTGATTATGTTACCATATTGTTGCAGGTATTGTATCACTACTTAACATTATGTAATTTATTTTTTATTATATAAGTTTCGTTATTTAATATTTCCATTTTTTATTACCATTGTTCATTCTTCTTTTTAATTTATGTATTTTTAGATTTTTATTTTTGGCATCGTCCTCGACCTTCAGCCGCAATCCTGATAGAGGGTTTCTGTGTTTACTCAATTTCGAAATGTTTATGCCGAGATGGTCCCTAGTTTACTCTCTCAGATGTAAAACGAAAGTTTCTGCTCCCCCCGATCTTCTTCATAGAATAAGAAATAATGTAAATATTTCACGTTGTTAGGTGAAAGAGAAGGTCTAAACGCCCGAGCCCCGCCACTAATAAGGACATTTTTTAAATATATTTATTATCATTACTATTGTTAGATGTCCTCTGCGCGTATTTACTCTTATTATTCTTCCTACGTTGTAACCGCCCATATGTCGGTTCCATTGATTTTTGAGAAGCACCCGAGAACGTTAAGACAGGACAAGATGCAATTATAGTGTTACCGAATTGCAAGAGATCGCGCCAGCAGTAAATGGTACCCCTTGCGAGAATTAATTAAAGTTTCTGAACGCACTCGCGTAGAATAGAGCGAGAACCAATCAAAAATCACTCTTGAAAATATCAGCACTAGCGCAAAGCACCGCTACGTAAAGCTCTCTCTTTTGCTGCCGACCGCCGATCTGGACGCACCGAAACTGTTCGTGTTGGACGGAGAGGAGAATTCGTCGTATTTCGACAGTAAGAAGCTTGAAAAAGCTTTTTTTTTCTTTCGTCTTGGCTTACCACGTAAGAAATTCATTATGCGGAGATATTGCAGTCATATTGTATAAAATTCGAAGGACTGTGGTAGCGATTCACCAGAGGACGTGTTCGCCGAAGCAAGGGGTTGCCACGACCTTGAAAGGATCTGGGCCGCCGTCGCCACTCCAAGCTGTGGAAATATTTCTTCGAGACGTGTCGTATGTCAGAAAACTTCACTAGAAATTCTCAAAAAAGAACTGTTTAAAGAAGCGAGAATTATTCTACAGAGATAGAATTCACCTCACTTACAGACGTAGATAGTCGAGTAATCATATTAAAATCATTTAAACGTAATCTTTTACAATAGTGCAGTCGTAAAAAGAAGCTAGATAGCTAATTCATGTAAAGAATTGTAAAAACCTATTTTTTTCATTTTTCCATTAACAACAATATTTGTTCTTTTAATGTGTTTTCAATTGTTTAATCGTTTTCAAAGAGTTCAAAACCAATAATTAGTAAAAGAGTTATTATTAATTGTACGTTCATTGCCTAACGACATTTGTTTGCTGGTTAAATTATATAAAGTAATAATCTACGTGAAAGTGAAACTACGTCTTGTATATATTTCATTCACTATTCAAGTGACAATTTCTTTGAAGGTGTATGTAAAGGGTATTTTGGTATGTGATTCTTTTTCAGTATTTTGTGTTTTCATGTATTATTGTCTTGTGTACAGGTATTTTTTGTTTTTTTTTGTGAAGTGAAGGGTAATATAATGTTATGTAAAGTGTTTATGCGAGTGTTAAAACGCAACTGCAGTCGTTAGGTAACCATGTAATTGTTAAAGGTAGGGCAAGTGATAGAATTTTTCAATGCAATGTGTAAATGCTAGATAAAATTGTATTCAAATGTTTAACAGAATATATCTAGAATTCCGTTCATAGTTAAAACTTGCCTATGTTTCTTTTATTACAAAAAAGCAGGTTACAAGACAAACTCACTCCTGTAGGGCAGTTAGGACATATAAAACCATTCCTAATTTTTGGTGTGATATTGTCATAACAAGTCACAGGTCAAGTAATACTACTAGGTTACTTCAGTGACCCGCTGTAGGCTTTTTAGTGAATATAGTGAAAAGGTTGAGCGGTCACAACATGTATTTTTTCTAGTTTTGATTTCATTTTTTTATTTATAAAAATGACTACCCCTGCTTTAGCTCTCATACTTTACGATACATCTAGTGTACATCTTAGTGTAATTATCTAAGTCTTTGCTTCCTTTTAATTTCTTTTCAGTTTCGGTGGCTACTAGGATGTTAACCTTCTTCTTAGTGAGTATCGTCTCCTATTATTATTTCAGTAGTATACATATGTTTTGCAGCTCTTACATGCAATCAATCTTCATAAATGAGGTCTCTAAAAAAAGAGAATTTTACGAAGACGTGACGAACTACATTTTGACTCTAAAACTGTAAAGGAAAAGGATTTAAAAATGCATTTAAATATATATGTCAAATGCAACCTGCAATATTTTATGCATTTTTGAATCTATATTATTAAATAGCTCCTCGACGAAGCGTTTTGGGGCCTTAAAAAGAAAAATTTGGAGACCGAATACCTCAAAGAAACTTATTACTAGGGTCCAACAACAATCCCAGGATTTGTTTGTCGATGATTGTCGACATTTCAAATGCAAAGCTGCAAGTAAAATATAAAATAAAATCTTTGTAATACACACAATGTATTTCCTATCCTTATTCTAATAAACGACGTTGCTAAGTAATAAATTACGTAAAAATCATGTATTTAAAAAACTTACGTAACTATGCTCGTGGAGTCTAGGATACCCGGGAACGTTCAAATCGACTCTAACTCATCACTGCACAAACGTAACGTGATGATGGCTCGTTAGTTCACTAACCCCACGATTTGAAAGGAATACACAAGTTGCTGAGAAATTATTTATAAAACATTTAAAATTATTTTAAAAAATATAATAGTGTGGATCTCACAGACCCCACCAGCACAGTTAAAGGATAATAGTGCGGTACAGGCTTAAGAGTATTATTCTCGAACCGACTGTTACGGGATATTAAACTATGAAGTGTGCTGTACTCTGCTGTGCTGAGAGTAACGTCGTGCATCGTGCCCTCAGTGTCCGTGGAGAACAAACATAACCTGCTTCTCGCAATGTTTTGCATGCGCCAACTCGTTCGACTGAGCTCATCAAAGATATGTTTACTGTTTCGCGGTTCTCGGTCCGCTCAGGCTCCGTGAAGTGCACGTGCCTGCCACTTCAAACTTTTACCGGCAAAACCATCCTTTTAAAGAGTAATGTCTGTTTTTCTGAAGGATATGTCATGCAATAATCTATCTATATATATAAAAGAAAGTCGTGTTAGTTACACTATGTATAACTCAAGAACGGCTGTACCGATTTGGCTGAAAATTGGTGAGCAGGAAGCTTAGAGCCAGGAGACGGACATAGGATACTTTTTATCCCGTTCGACAGCGTTCCTGTGTGAGAACGCACGTTTTTGCACGTTTTCGCGTGATTTCGCATGTTAGCGGTCATTGTTGCCTGTTGTAACCTGCGCCTGATAATAAAACAAAAATGTCGTGTATCACAAGGTACTTAACTGAAGAGTGCAACCTATGCACCAAAATACAGGAACAATAATGAATGATTAATCTACTTATTTTTTATTTGTATTTTCTAATAAACAATTTAACTTAATAAATTCCAAAATCTGCTTATTTATTGCCTTTAACAGCCGGTCCCTATGATTACAGCTTTGTATTTCTCTCTTAAACAAAAATCAATCCCAAAAAAAGACGCTCTGCTACGTAATAGATTTTTTAATTATCTATTTAATATCAGAGCGTGTTTTTAAAATTCTTCTTTGTTTGAGAGAAAAACACAAATCTGCAATTGCTTTATTATCACGAGTGCAACAAGGATAGTACAGTTTCTCACTGTGAGTGCAACGCGATAAAAAAGATGGGACCGGCTGTTAAGGCGGAACAGAGTTCGCCGGGTCAGCTAGTTGTGATTAAAGGTTTCATCTTAATCGGATACTATAATATGTATGTTGTACGAAGGATTCCGTATGTTACACGCCACTGTATAGTTGCTTTTACACCACGAGCTCGGTCATCTGGATAATGTTCAAGCCAACGGTTACTCATCCCAAGAAGTAAAGAGAGCACTTCATCCAAACAAGAGCGCACGCAGCCCTTCCGAGGAAGAGGAAACCAACTCCATTACACTGCCATATCTCAAAAACGTCATTGACCGCATCAGCAAGATATTGAAGCAACACAAAATCAAGACAGTTTTAACGCCTACCACCGGCCGTGAAAGCCTTCAATGTTTATAATTACGGATACTGAAATGCTTCAAAAAATTCAGAGAATGATTAATGTTTATGTTATTTTAGATTAAAATGTTTAAATCCATTCCATTTATTGAACTTGGATTTGGATTTTCAGATAACTGTAACACATATTTTTCTAACCAATTTCGTGTTTCAGGATATAATAAAGAAGTTCCTTTTATGAAATCTGGAACTGCACTGTTCTATTATGGCCCTGTGTGCTCTCTAGTGGTCTGTAACATTATATGCCTCGTAGTGACTTTGAGAAAGGTGCAGTACCTCAAGCGAGGCAACTCTGTACTTCGCCGAGAGGAGGACCAGATTCCCCTGGGTCAAAGGCACGCGGAGGGAAACAACCCTCCCACGGCACACACTGCGACAGGCAATGCACAGACACCAGAAGGCAGAAAAAGAAGTGGCACGTCAGTCGATGCGAAAACGTAAGACATAATTTCATCATTCTCTAAAGTACTACGAATACTAGTAAAATACAAATATTATCTCGGCTCTTTTGTTACAGAATTAAGCTGTATATTAAAATGGTCCTTATTTCCGGAGGTATTGAACTTCTCACTGAGGTTATAATGTGGTTCACCACATACGAGAATTTTCAGACTATTGTAGGCCCAAAACACGAGTTAAGTTATTCTAGTGAAGATAGAGACCTGGCTTATCGGGCAGCGGGTTACGTCACGGACTTCTTCCGGGCGGCGGTCGTCACTTGGTTAGCCGCTCCTGAAGGGGGCTACTTGGGCCTTATCATGAGGATGCTGCGTCGAGGCAAGAGAGAGAAGAAGTCAGCAGGAGCAGGCGGCGCAGGCAGAAGGAAGCACGCGGCGTAGAGGAGCCTCCTGGCGAGCACGAGCACACACGCTCGCCTGGCTTACCCCTCTGCGCAATGGTCGAAAGCTCACTCCGTCAACCCTACGAGTGAAAGAGCTCAGTGACGCCAAGAGCACAGATAGAAGTAATTATTCGCCATTTAAAGCATTGGTTACATACATTCTTTTCGAAAAAAATATAAGTAATTGGAGTATGTAAATATAAGTAATGTACTAAATGTCATGCCAACACTATTTTTTCCTTGTATCACTATCTGCAATAGTTTCATAGATTTTTTTTAAATTATTAGATTAGTATATTAGCTTCTTGATATTCTATACTTATTATTGTGTTGAAAGGGTCGTTATGTTCTAGTTTTAATTTAGTTCAGTGACTTTCCTTTATGGTCTAGTTTTCTTAATTGTAAACCTTTTTGTCAATACTTTGTAATTTATTGCTCTGTACTGCAGTCATCCGCTTTATTTTCTGCCTATTTATGCATTATTTGGTTCAAAGATTTTTAATTTAAAACTTTCAATTTTAGACGTTGCAAGGTTTCGTACGGGATCGCACACAAAGTCTTTGCAAAAATAGCTTGGGAGTAGTAGTATGTGTCGTATGCTCTTATGTATTTTGTGTAATCGCATTCTGAATAAACAAATAAATAATAAATATTTTACAATTAATAAATATCTCACTCAGATACCAATAGATATAACATTTCATAGAATATTCTCGAACAAAAGGTAGCAGACAAACATAATACAGAAGATTTTTTGAGGCAATAATAATTAAAACAATAAGAAATAGCAAAACTAAAAATGGGAAAATTTCTTATACAAATACAGTAGATCAATGCCAAAGAATATTAACGTGTAATTAATGTTTAGGTAGAGTATTGCAAATATTTGAATTCAGTAAATATAGCACAAATACTATTATAATAAATGTTACTTATACGTTGTATATAGACATTTGATAGAAAATTTCTCAAAAACCTTAGCGAAACTTTTGTCCTGTAGTATGTAAGAATATTATAGCGCTAGGCAAAAATGAAATAATACTTATATTTTCTATG
Organism: Teleogryllus occipitalis; assembly: GCA_011170035.1. NCBI lineage: Eukaryota > Metazoa > Arthropoda > Insecta > Orthoptera > Gryllidae > Teleogryllus > Teleogryllus occipitalis. The sequence goes on from BLKR01001373.1 coordinate 164,013, forward strand.
GAATTTCTTTTTATTTATTTCATTTGTTAACTTATTAATTTATTTTGTGTGTACCAGCGTTATAAACAACCCTTTTCCATTAACCCTTCATAATATGGCATATTAGAGCACGAATCATTATGTCATCGCTATTTTTGCACAAAATATGAGTCATCACTGACATAATATTCACAGCTCTGATTTATTATCAGGTATGGAGTATAAAGAAGCCAGTGGTACCAAGTAAATAGATTGTGTTCACAGTAAAATCAAATATAATATGAAAAAAACTTGCACTTTTAAAATCTAATTTCTGAACTTATTACTCCTTTAAAATTATATGTTGTTTTCATTCAGTAATATTTAACACTAATATTAAAGAATATCTAATTAGTTTTTATGAATATGAATATTAATAGTACAGTTGGATAAATTTGTCAAAGACACTCCAGAAGATATATTTAATTCCAAAGTGCTTGTTTTTCATTAGTTTCTGCACTAACCAATATCTTGTTGTAAAGTAAATCTTATTATTCACTGATTCTCCAAAGTAAAATTCGGCTACATTGGAATATCGACACGCTCCATGACATGGAAGTGCAGTAATATCACCACCATTATCCGCGAGAAACGTCGCGGATGTCCTCTTAAACAAACAGACACATTTACACATTGCCTTTCATTTTTAATATGTGCACCATAATGTAAATACTTTACACGCTGTAGACTTAATGTTTAAAGAAGCATGCATAATAACTAGTCTTTATTCGAGCACGTGCAATTGTAGTAACTTAACCAACCTACTCCAACAGATAGGAAAGAACAACAGCGTCGCATACAAATTTGCATCTTTTTCATCCATCCAGCATTCATTTTCTGCTTTTGCAGCTTCTTCCAAAATTTCTTTTGGCAAAGAATACATAATGTTTGAAACGTAACTTTCAACCTAATTGCCATTTGTAAACAAATTAGATTCTTAGGTAGCACTCATGACGTCATTACATTAATTCGAGATTACAACTTAACATTCAAATTGACTTTGCATCCTTAAATCCTTATAATACTGTTATACAAAAAAGTAGTATATACAACTCGTTTATAATGTTACTTTTTTGCACTTATTAGAAAATTGTAAACTCATTGCATAATATACTATTTTCCTTCCCTGGATCATTTTCTTGTAACCTAATTTGCTATCGGAGGTGGAATAGGATCCTTGTCATCAACACAGTCTTTGTGTTTCCCACCGAGTGCAGCAGTGGATTGAGAATGATTGATCCTGAGCAGTTGGGGTGGAAATCGATAGGGATCGCCTTAATCTCAAACGGCCACTCTGTAGGCCCCAGCTCCAGGGACACTGCTGCAACCTATCTCTTGTAAGTACAAGAAGGGCCATCAGGAAATCTGTGGATGTAGACGAGTAGTATCTTCTGCCCAAAACTTCGCTTCGAATATGCCTTCACTACGAAGTGACATTGAATGTAAACATTCGTTCAACCTTGAAGATGAACGAGGCCACGACGATCCTCCAGTTACAGTACTACTGTCTGAAGCAGCTAAGGGGTCGGAAGGCTCAATTCATTGATCTTTATTGCATTGCCATTGAATTGTATATTAACTATACACAATTTTACTGTAATTTTTTTCTTCCGTTCACTCACACTTCTCCAAGTTATCCCGTTCGGATCTTCTACTGCACGAGACGACTTTCTCCATCCTGGATCACCCAGATCCAGGACCAAACGTAAAAAGAACTTGAATGATCTTATCAGTGACAAGAGGTTTTCCTTCTCACATTAATACTTCACAATACCACCTGTTAACGCTGCAAGATAGCTTCCGTAGAACTGTTTGGGAGAGCAATAGAATAATGGATGGGTTGCTTGCAAAGCGTGGCTACCCACTTCCTAGCTTGCCACTAGGGAAAATGCTGAAAAAACAATTATTCGAGAACTATTAGTTTATCTCAGCGTAATAAATATTAATAATGGAAGGAACTTGTCAATTTTACCTTGCTGTCAATGTTTCCTTAGACGAACAGAAGATTGCTTTCTATTATAATTCATGCTACATACCATTTTAGGTTGATATTGCCACTTACGCGCACTAGACACCCACTGCTACCACTAGTCAAAAATAATTTCTTCCATGCCACCCAGATGTGAATTACCACGCCTATTCCTCTTCTAATGTGGTGTTCCTGTCTAAGGGTTAAAGTTTTATTGCTTTCAAAACAATTTAATGCATTAAAAAATACATAAATGTGTCACAATACAACACTACATTATTTTACATTATCTTTTACGTAGTTTGTACCAAAACGACACGCCGGGAATTACTAATTCCCATATTCAAGTTTATACAAATATAAGAGATGCATTTTATATCAATATAACTTACCAAGAAAGCTGGGACATGTCACGATTCTTAATATTAGATTTCAATGTTTGTTACAGCGTTGGATTCAGGATGCATCTCGCATGCGCGCTATTTTACCATTTCCTCAAAATTGTCGGAGAGTACTAAAACAGTTTTAAAATTAGCTTCGGCGATTGTACTTGCAAAAACATACTAATCAGGTGAAGTCTGCCAAGGAGACAAACGCCGTTTTGAGATCAAATATCGAGTTGCAGGATAAAAGAGCTCGTGCGTAATCTCGGCTCATTCTTTCTAATAGTGGAATGATAACGGAAGATCTTAGAAGTAAAATGTATGTAAAATAAGATGATACGACATGGAATATTGGTGATATCTACAAAATTAATTCAATTTTCTTTTTGAAATCAGTTTCCAAATCGGAATCGATATTTTGAATAATGCCTCGCCTCAAATAATTTTTTGATGGTATTCGAAGGAAGACGAACGTGAACAAGATATATAGTTTTATACGACAATTACAGATGATACGAGACCGTTTGGTTGTGTTTCAGCATCACTAGTTTCATACGTGGAGAAAAATATATTGAGATTGAAAGGGACGAAAGCATAAACCGACTGCCCGGCTTGCCTGCCTGAAAGTTTGGCCTCCTCCCGCGCCGCATGCCGCCGGGTTTGGCCGTTCGGCCGCGTCGAGGGAGGGCCTTCAAGGTTCGGGTGACGCAACGGCGTGGAGCGGAAAGGTGTTTTGGATATTTCACCAAATTTCACTTTACGCCGCTCCTATTCATCTAATTTGCATGAATGACACGGCGTTGGATTCAGGAAGCACGTCGTCATTGCACTACAAGCCCAATTTTTTGAAATTTCTTCCCGGAACTATGAGAAAAAGTTTCAAAATTTTTTTGGAATTTTTTTGTTGAAAAAACGGCTTCACAACGTAAATTCTATTTTAAAAAGGAGTCCAATGCCTTCTACATATCGAAAATCGAACCATTTGTTCAGATGTTATCGGTGGAGTAAATTCCTTGTGATAGTGCTGCGATCTGTTGATTTTTCCTATAAGTATTTTTCGGTACATTTAGCCTTAACAAACATTCCTGGTTTGTTTCATTTAATACTTTGATGTGCGTATTTTATTTTTCTGTAAATTAGTTTCTCAAAAAATAAATACTTCATTAAAAATTGTAATTATTTTTTAAAAAAATAAAACTTTCGGTATGAGCGCGCTCAGATAAACATTTGAAAAAATATAGGCGTATTTCTTATTCAATTTTCTACAAAACACAACAAGAAAAAAGTAGTGGGCACTGAACACATACAGATCTAAAAAGATCTATTGTAATTACGCGGGCGCGCGCTTCTTGCACCTGCACTAACGAATGATCAGTCTCTGATTCAAGTGCCGACAAGAATGACCTCTGCCTGATTAGGTTGATTGATTGATTGATTCATGTTTCCGGGCGCGTCAACTGCTATGGTCATTAGTCCCGTTAGTGTAGTGCATGCTTCTTTCTCGGGAGATGGCGGTGATCTTCCCCCGCTGGATGGCGAGATCCGGCGCCGACCTACCGTCGGCTAGTGGGGTTACCCCCTAACCAGGACTCTCCCACCAGCGGGGCACCGCTCCAGCCGGGACAAGCTCTAAGCTCCCGACCGGTCTCCCGGAATATGTGGTAGTGTAGTGCGTGTTAGTGTAAGTGTGTGTGTAAGGGGAGAGGATAGGACAAGGAAGAGGCAGGACAGATCGCGCGCGGTCCGTGGCCCGTTTGGTAGGGTACTGCTCCGGCATTCACCTGGGGTTGATCGGAGAAACCAGCCTGATTAGGGTTTCAAGAAGTATTCGTAACTCATATGTTCACTGTGTCCCCAGAAAGGATGGGTGACAGCGAAACTAATTCTACTACTTCTTTACAACGTGTCAGAGGAACTAATTTTACTGCTAAATCCCTTTGCGTCCTAGAGATGGGGTGCCCTCCTGACATTGGTCGTGAAATACACCAGACAACTTGTCAAGGGACTTGAGTACAATTTTCTCAGCATCAGTCGCAATACGCATCTTATAAAGAGAAGGGTGCTAGAGTTTGTTCAGAATCGTGCGTACACTGTGCAATTTGAGATGCTTCAATACAGATCAAATACATCTGCTTCCAGTACAGATGGTTCAATCAATTGAATCTTTCTGATCACGATTTTAAGAAAAGAAAATCTCGAAAGTCGCGTAAACCACCATTTAGAAGTGAAACTTGATTTAGAGAAGTCATTAGATTATTTGTGATTCATGTCGGAAAAAAAGGGAGTCAGCTTCCAAAAATTTTTTTTGTTAGTGAACAGAACGTCGAGATTAGTGCTCCCGTGGCATTAAGGAAAGTAGAGGAAAGTCTAGTGAATATAGTGAGAACAGTGAAAATCAGGGAAATTACAATTTAAGCTCTTCAGATAGTTCGTCAAATGTCTGCGAAATGAATGTAAAGAAGATGAACAAGAGTTTAATTGCAATAGGAGATACCACCGTGAAGAAAAGTAAATTGCAACAAAAACGGTATTCCCATGAGAAATTTCAGACAGTACAAAGTGCTACCACAGAGAATTTTTTTCACACTAAATGTCCTTCGCCGTCAATTGAAAAATCAGACAAGAAAATCATTATTAAGAAATTTATCCATTCTTTTCACTCAACGGATCACAAAACATTAAAAATTCAAATTTTGGCAATTTTTGAAAGTTGGAGATACGATAAAATTAAACGACACTTCGCAGCAACCAAACACGTGATAAAAGTGGCTAAAAGTTGGATGAAGAAAATGGCATTTTGTTCAGACCTGAAAGTAAATTCGTAAGGTATTAGAACTGTGCATTGTGTCGAAAGTTCAGGAATTCTAAGGTAAGCGAGTACAAATATTTGAAGTGAGTAATGAGGGGCCAGAAAATTTCAAAATAACAGTCATAACGTGAATCAAGAATCCGTCATTTAATAAACAAACACAATCGTTAAGTTGTACTACCTTAATAAGTACTTAAATTACTGCATCATCCAAAGAGACTCATTGTCAGTAACGCAAAAAACACGTATGTTGCAGCAATGCACACTGCTTCTAAAAACGTAATATTAGTTAAAGTTACTGAGATCCAACTTTGATTTTTTCTGGAATTGTCAACAATACTCTAGTGCGTTTATTAGTATTTTTTTTAATATTAGCTAATCGAGTTTACAAAACTATTCAGTTTTCAATTTCTTTTTAAAAAATTGAACATTTAGAAAATTAAATATTTGGCAAAATCTAAAAAATTAAACCTGTTTTTAAGTTTTGAATGGAATTTGAACGGAGTTTCTATTTTTGGTGTATTCACATAATTGATATTTTTAAGTTCGTGATACGCGTAATTTTTAGCAAATTTCATCATGCAATATTTCCGAAAATAATAAAGTTAGAAAAAAATAAAAATATACATGTTAAATTATTTTATCCATATAATAAATAGGAAAAAATTAGAAAATAATTAAAAATATGAAGCTCAAATTTTGATCATTTTTGTGCGATTTGACGTGGAATGGCTCGTATACGAGAAAGTAAAAATATGCAGGTCCATTTAACAATCACAATCGATTCAAATGCAATGATAATAAAATTGTAGTAAACAAATAATTACTTCTTTATCAATTTCTTGCCTTTTAAATAACTATTGTTTTGAGAAATTATTATATCGAAATCAAGGACAATTTAGATATTATTGGGTAGTTCTTAATGGGGTGGGAGATATGTCCAAAATTATTTTGTTCGGATTTAGACAAATGTTTAAAATTCAGTTCTGCTTTAAATATTGTTGAACATTATTTTTTGTTCTTACTATTTCTGAAAATATTTATTTCTGGCTTATGTGCAAGCGTCAATGCCAGTCACTAGATCCGGTCGGGATCACAAGGTCCTGTTTGCGCTTCTGAATGTGGTGAGCGTGTGTAGAAATATGTTCAGTAAATTTATTTCCGCAAAGAATCAAAAAAAAATAAAGGACAAAGCTCTTGATATTTCACATCTTCGCAAAAGGCAAAAACTATGAAACTGCGAAAGCAATATTTTTAGAAAGTTCTATATTATTTTAGTCTGAAAATTCCAACAACTCATTTTAGTCATACGAAATAATCTTAACCTAATGCTATAAAATGAATTCAAATGTCAAATTGTATCTCCAAACTTATAAAACTAATTAGAATTCTCGACATACCGAACCTTTTTCTTCTCTCAGTGTTATTACTCAACGATTACTCACATTTAAAGAAGATGCTTGACATTGCTTAAAGACCTGCGAGCGAATGGGGTTTTGCAGATAACATCAAAGCTACAAGATTCAGTCTGGTTGAAAACTGACTTGGAAAGTTGGGACATATCTTAAAATTTCAAGCATCAAGGGTGAATGCCGAAAATTAGATAAGTGCGGGATGTGGCTGTAGAAAAGTTAGACAATATTAACAAGTTATCATACAAGTATCCTTTTTTTGTCAATCAATAAACTACTTTTCAAAAAACTGTTTGATTATCCCACCCACGCTAGAACAAGACATTTCACGTGATAATTACGCATCATCAGGAGTGGACAAATAATAGTATATGTATGTCTGAAAATGAAAAAATTAAAAATAAATTTAGATTTTCTTTAAAATAATTTAAAATAAACAAATGATATTACTATCAGTAATATCACCACCATCATCCACCATTGAAACGTAACATCCACCACAGTATCATCCAGCATTGAAACGTAACATCCACCACAGTATCATCCACCATTGAAACATAAACGTCATGGAGGGTGGCGATCTTCAAGTGTAGCTGAATCATACATTGAAGAATAAGTGAATAATAAGATTAAAATAGCTAATTAGATATTGCTTAGTTCAGAAACTAACCAGAAACACAAACACTTTGGAATTAAATAGTCTTCTTAAGTGTCTTTGACAAATTTATCCAACTGTAAAATTAATATTCAAGTTCACTAGAATTAATTAGATCTTTATTATTACTGTTAAATATAACCAAATCAAATCAACATATAATTTTAAAGGAGAAATAAATGAATAAATTAGTTTTCAAATGTGTAAGTTTTTTATAACATATTTGATTTTACTGCGAACACTACAATCTATTTACATGGTACCACTGCCTTCTTTATGCCTTATTGCAGGATGAAAAAAGGGGACTGGGCTATTTTGTCAGTGATGACTCATATTTCGTGCAGAAATAGCCAGGTCGTAATTATTCGTGCCCCAATATGTCATATTATGAACAATTTTGTTAATCGAATAGGGTTCTTTATAATGCTGGTATACGAAAAAGTCAGTACATTTAATGTTAAATAATAATTGTACTATGTAATAAAAAATTCTAGAAACCAAATAATTCGCAATAGTTATGTCCGTGCCTTTAGTTTCTCAACACAAGAATTATCAGTGGTTCATCTCCATCTTTTGCGGCCCAAGAGAGAGCTACTACTTCCCAACGTGAAGCGACCTGATGAAAAGGGGTATCCATTTTATACTTTTTATTTTACCGAACTTAATCTCTCTTTGCTATATTTCAATTAGTGGTGTAAAACTTGTACTTTTATTCATTAAGTACGTTTTCAATTATAGAGACTCAGGAAGAATAGCGACTCTACAATGAGTTACGAAACATTTTGTCTTGTAAAATATCATCTACATCTGATTAGGAATTGAATTTTGAAGCTTAGTTCAAAGTTGAAGATAACATTTTGTTATTTACCGTACCTTTGTGTAAGCGAGCGTAATGTGTTATAAAATCATCATGCTTCACTTTCAAAGATATAACACGAATGAAACATGAAATAACTTCCTTTATAGAGGGTGGAACAACTCAAATATAACATCCCTTGTATCCCCGCAACCGTGCAAGATACGATGATGCCGTAGGGACACTCAATTGCATAAATAGGAGCTACTTCAGTACAGCATACTTTGTTTGTGCACTATTTTTTACTACGAAGATGTAAAGTAAACTTTGTTTTTTTAATGAAAATCTATGCTAAGTTTTAACATATCTTAATGGGTTCGAAAGAAAATTCCAAAAATTTATATATCGTTGTACTTATGCGAATTGTTTTTGTTTTTTTATTGATGAGCTTTTGTACCGTCCCTATTTATCTACGCACTTTTCCATTTGATATTGCCTGATCTCTGCTGGGAAACTAAAAGAACATGTCTCTTGGATGGTTTTGCCAGCTTTCCGAAAACGCTCGAAGGCCACGTACTACGAGTAGATAATAGGGTGGAGGCCAGAAGTATAAAATGCGCCGCTGGAGTCATGAGAGCGCATTCCCACGTTTCTTAGAGCAGACATGCACACCTACGAAGGGAAGTTAGATACGCTACTAGTGTATAATGCGGAGGAAACGCCGTTAGAGCATTACAACAATATGGAGAGCTGTGTCCTGATCGTCAGCTTCCTACATGCCACCTTCCTGCTAATATGCGTCCGAAACTATTGGAATCTAGAAGTTGGAACGCCAAACAGAGGACAAGGCAGAAAACTGCAACTGACGAAGCACATGAAGAGGTTATTATGTCATTGGTGCATAGCAATCCACAAGCTAATTCGCAGTAGACGGGTAGCCGAGGAATATGGTGTAAATCACATGAGATTCATTGCCTAAGTACAAATTCCATCGATATCACCTGCCATTGGATGCAGCACTAGGCCATCGGGATTTCGAACGGCCCCAGGAAGTTTGCCGATTTACCTTGCGATTTACCATGAGAGACGATCCAACTTTTTTAAACGAGTGATTTTATGGATGAAGAGTTTTTCTAAGTACAGAAATGTAAACTTACGAAATATTCATTACTGGGCAATAAAGAACCCTTACCGGATTCGGCAAGTACAGCATCAAAAACCATGGAGTGTTGAAATTGATATTTTAATTTTGGGACTTTACATGAAGCCCCTCGGACGTTTTCAAAATTTTCAAAAAAGGCTCCAACGTTTTTGATTAAACTATTTTATAGGATAGAGTGAAGGACGTTTAAGAGAATGGCGCAGGTGTCATGTTCCTTGAACATCCTGATTTTTCGAGAATCGAAAAAATTCTAACTTTTTCGGTGTCTTCGGTGTCAACTACAATTACGAAGATAAACCTTATTTTAACGAAATGTGTTCATGAAGAGATCTAAAAATAATGTCATGTTTAATTTTTCAAAAACATGATTTTTTGCGAAATTTTGGATCAAATGTGGGCAGTTTTTATTTTCTTGCTCCAAAATTTAAAGAAACTAAAAAAAGTCTTACAACTACAATAGTGAAGATACATTTTTTTCACTTTCTTTCGCTTAATAATAAACTTCTTAAAAAATTTGCATAATGCTGCGCGCAAAAACGGCGAATTTTCCGCAGAAAAATTTATTGCTGGGCCCCGGTAACGAAAACGTGGATCCAGTTGCTTAATTTAGAAAAGAAATTCTCTAAAACGTGGTGTAGCTAGAATCCATGTTTTAAGGGCCCTTGATTCCAAAAACTCGATTGACGACAAAATGTCTGCCTGTCCGTCTGAGTGCGAACAACACTAGCGGCTAAACCGTTCATCCGATATTCTCTAAAATTAATATTCCCCAATCGATCTGGCAGATGTGGCGGTCCCTTGATTTTGAAATTGATATTGTAGCGTCGTGCACAAACATTTGGTAACGAACGGCCGCGTGGCATAGGCGACGCTAAGGCCGCGTGGCCTTTGTCTAAGAAACGGATGTGACGTCGGCGGGAATTCCTAGGAGGCAGCGGAGTGGGGGCAAGGGCGAGCGTCAGCCCTGGCGAGGGTGAGAACGTTCTCTTTTGGTACCAGCAGCGGAGCGGAGCGGACCGGGCGATCTGGGTGGGCGCGGGCCGCGAGCTGTGGGAGAGCCGGCAATGTGTTGCCGTACAGAGGCCGACTCGACGAGTCGTAGGTTGGTTGCGGCGCTTCACGCCATCTAATGCGTGAGATTAGTGCGTAGTGGTGTGGTAGCCGTAACGAGAAATTACTCCGAGTAGGGATGTTAGTAATTACGCTATTTTGTAATAAGGTGGTGGACTGTAATAAACATCTAAATTACTAAACCCACACGTGTCTGTGTTCTTTATGCAACTGCACGACGCCACAATATTTTAATTTACATAATGCCCTTGGGATATTTTCAAAGTTTTCAAACAAATGGTGCTATCGATTTTGATTAAACTTTGTTTTTGGATAGTGTGAAGGACGTTTAAGAGAATGGTGCAGGTCTCATTCGTTGTACACTCTGATTTTTCGAAAAGTGAAAAAATCTGAATTTTTTTTCGTCTTCCTACAACTAAAATATTAAAGATAGAGATTTTTTTCTTGAATAAAATCTGTTCCTTAGAGATTGATTGTGAAATACGATCATGTAAAATTTTTCGAAAGTTTTTGTATTTTTTCGCATAATTTTGCATAAAATATAGGTAAGTTTTAATTTTGTTCAAACAATTTTTCTCAAAAACGGATCCATCGTTTTTATACAAATTTTGTTGGGAAATATTCTGAAGGACGTTAAAGACAATGGCGTAGGTATCATATTGGTTAAAAACCCTGATTTTTCGAGATTTGAAAAAATTCAAAATTTTTTCGGCGTCTTCCTACAACTACAATTACGAGGATATATTTTTTTCTTAATGAAATGTGTTCATCACAAACAGAATTTCAAATAAGATAATGTTCATTTTTTCGAAAATAAGAGTATCTTTTTAGTAATTTGGCGACAAAAATAGACGACCGCACTCAATTTACTGCGCTTCCTGAACGTAAAATTAATTGTAATGCTAAGTAGTTGGATGCTACGTAAGTTAGAATTTGTAAATTATTTCATATTTTTGGTTTGTTTCTTCTTCAAGCCTTTGTTATAAGTTTTAAAATTAATCTTTTATATATTATTAACATCCTATTTTAAATTGCGTCCTTTAATTAAGTTATATGTGAAAAGGAATAGATGATTTCGCTTTGCTTATAAGATGTGGGAATAAAAAGTAATGCATATAAGCACCAAGTAATTTTGATGAACATAAAAATATTATATTTAATTACAAATTTTTTTCCACTTTTTTGTTACCTGGTCTGGCAATAATTTTTTTCCGTCGAAAAATCGCCGTTTTCATACGCATCAGTGCAGTACTATTACTGTTCTCCGTAAGCTGCTGGCAACATAGTAAAAGTGCCATAATAAGCAATACAATGAAAAGATAAGTACAAACTGGGTTCATAAATGGAAATAAAACATAATTTATTCAATTAAATATTTTAGTTTAAAAGGTAGTTCACTGTAGGTGGTAACAGATTTTTTCAAAACAATTTTTTATTTCTTAATACAGGTAGATCGAAAAAAATTGTTCTGTAAACGGGCTTGTGTTGATAGTGGCCGAATATAGACATATAAACTACATAATTTTTTTAACTATAAAGGGTGGAAAATCACTTTCAAATATGAAGCAAAATTTTGCTCGTAACGGAGTTCGTGACACGTCGATCTCTGTTCAGCCTCAATACGCAGTTGCGTAGCTCACGATCGCAGGCAGCCTGACGCACTCGCTGCAAAATTTATCAGGAGCCTCCTCACAGCCACATGTGTCCCAGAAACAAAGGCGAGTGCCATAAGCCCCTCGCTTCCGCCCTCCCTCCCACTTCCTTCCTCTCACAGGCCTCAAACCAACGACAAAACCCTGGCGAGGACTGTAGATATGATAGAAGTCAACACTGTATAAAAACATTGGAAACATTCCTTCGGAAAAATGAACATTGTTCCAAAATTATAATTATTGAGTTCAATAATTATAAAATTATAATTATTGAAAATCACCTACTCCTACCCTTTCGGCTTAGACGCGAGTCCTCCGGATGTCCTAGGTTGGATTCGAAACCGGGAACCCGTCAAACAAAAACCACCTTCATTTTTTAGAATGCTAACATTCTTGTGGGAATAATTTTTAATTTTCACAATCAAATACTGTGATGGTGTTAGATGAGGTCTTAGTGAGTCCTGCGTCTCAATAAAGAGGATGACAAGGGACTCATACACTCACACTGGTTGGAATTCGAACCCGGATCCCATTAGAACAGAACAGATAACTTTCACATGAATCGAATTCAAGAGCAGCGCGCTCTCAAAACAGCATGCTCTCAAAACAGCATGCGCTCAAAACAGCGGTCTCTCTTAACCGCTCGCTCTTTTTCTGCACGCACCTGCGATTTACACATTGACCCACTTTCGCCATCGATGACCTGTCGGGAGCCAACTTCTCGTCGCAACACTCTTTTTTATTTCATCCAAACAATATCAGTTTTCTACATTTTCTTCTAGAGTTCTTGCCATTATTGTGGTGGATGTTCGGAGAATATTCTTGATTTACGTAATTGATACTGAAATGCAATATAATCCCTCCAATTATTTCTGCATTTTGGCTCTCTTTCCTTTTACTCCCTGTACACCTATTTTTTATTTTCATTACCTTTTCCACAAGAAATATGGAATGAATGGCATTGTTTTTGTGATTATCGTCCTCTTCCTCTCTTCCTCTTTCTTCTCCTTTCAATTGTTTCTCATTTACTTGCTTATATGTCTTATTCTTGGAGTCAATATTTTGCTTAGGGATTTGTCCCTTCTTCTTCGCCACATTCCACGGATTGGTATCCCAGGAGGAAAGTGTATATCCTTCTCCCCCTCAGCCAGCCACAGACTATCTATGACGCGATTTCTCTCCCCCAGTGTACGAAACATGCCTTGAGTTCAGCCACTTTGTTCGCCTACCCTTCATTCAGGAAGATCTCTGCAGCGGTCCTCTGCACCCAGAAGACTTTCCTTGAAGAGAACTTATTGCTACGCGCATTGACTGAGGATCGCTCTCCAGGTCATGATTTCTCTCTCTCTTAGTGTGTACTTCGCTCGCTTGCCTTGTGTTGAGATTTCATCCAGGCCTCGTGCAGGAAGATCTCTGAATGGTTGAATACACTCAGAATCCATTTGTTGCGTGAGACCTTCGTAAAGAGCATCTTGCATGTGTGCGAAAGAGAGGAGAGTGCGAACATGAAGGGCGAAGTCCCTAAACTCAATTGCAATCTCTCTCAGCCTTTCACTTCCTTCCGGTTCCATTTCCGTGCCCGTGAGCATTGCCTCTACATCAAATTCCTCCGGTCCTTACTTTAGGCCGTATTTATCTATTCCATCCTCCATAACTTCACCTATTTCTTCTTGATTGACAATAAAGTTAATATACTCTGTCCATTGTACGTATGCTTTGATCATATTGACATAATATAATTTGCCTACACTTTTGTTCGGCATTTGAACTACGTAATTCGTGTCAGACACCTTCTCTACAACCTCTCCCGGTCCTATTCATTGTACGGATAATTTACGAACCTTCTTCGGAGCAAATACTAATAACTTGTCTCCTACATTAAACGTAGGTATCACAGCTTTCCTATCATACCAGGTTTTTCTTTTCACCTGAAGTGCCGATAGTTTTTCATGAGCTGAGTCTCTAATCACCTTCAATCTAATTACGAGACGAAAAATATACCCTGTTACTTCGCTACTTTCCGCCTCAATTCCAGAGATATTCTCGTAAAGCAACGTAATATGCGTCCTTAAATTTCTCCCGAATATTAATTCTGCGAGCGAGAATCCAAAGCTTTCGTGGAAACTCGTTCTTCAAGCGAATAGTATTGCCGGAATCTGTTTTTCCCAGCCGTTCCCGCTTCAAGACACAGAACTTTAAACAGCCTATTTATTGTACTGTGCACACGCTCGACCGGATTGGTCTGCTGGTGATAAACTGAACTATGAATCAATATAATTCCGAATTGATTGGCAAATTCCGCCATCAGCGCGCTCCTAAAGCACGGGCCTTGGTCCGATTACATTTCCCATGGGAAACCTGTTCTGCTGAACAACTTCAAAAGCGCATCAATTACAGTAGGAGTTTGAAGATCAGGAATCGGTATAGCTTCGGGGTACCTTGAAGCCACACAAATAGCAGTAAGTACGTGGACATTTCCGGTTCTGCTTCTCTGAAACAGGCCTATCGTATCTAAATTTAAACGAGAGAAGACCTCTCGTATAGTGGGGACCAACACTAAAGGTGCCTTCTTCCGGTCACCACTATGACCGACATGCTGGCAGCTGTCGCATGAACGCACAAATTGCTCCATCTCTTTAAAACAATTTGGCCAGAAGTACTTAGACAAATTATTCTTCGACTTAGATATTCCCAGATGAGCACTGACAAGTTCACGGCAAATCTTTAATATAGCCCCACGGAATATACTGGGCACAACTAACATTTCATACATGTCGCCCTTTTTGCTTTTCCGTTTCTTAAATAATAAGGAACTCCTAACAAAATATGCATCTCTTTCCGAATCTCCTTTTACGTCCTTATATTTTTCAAACAAACTATTTACACATGCATCTCCCTTTTGCGCTGCGCTGAACTGTTCCCTATTTACTTTCAACATGTCAGCGATCGCCACAGCCAATTCCTTTGCTTCCCCGTCTGCTAATAGACAGAGTTCCGGGAACTCCTCCGACGGCTCATGCTCGTCGTCGCCCGGGCTTGTGGCGGGCGGCAGGTTTCCTTCCGCCTGCGGCAATCCTACCTGCGGGTCCCCCGTCTCCTCCGCCCTTGACCCACTTTCCGCCGCAGCTGTACTGCGCGTCGTAACCATATTTACCATTTGTTATTCTACTAAGCCCTGTTTAATATCTTGCAAAAGTTGAAACGTCCTGTTACTCAAAAGATAATAATTAAGCTTGTTTTCTTTCGGCACTACGGCGGCCCTGGTAATTACACTGCCAAATTCTGAATTCAGACGGATTTCCGCCACCGGTAAGTTAACGGCTGCTGAATTAAGCGGCTGTTTGATCCAGACCGATTCGCCCGTATAATCTTGATTCGTGACTAGATTCGCGGACACAAGATCAAAAGTGGCACCAGAATCTCTCAGAATGTCTATTTTTTTAGATTCACGGTACCGGCCACGATGTGCCGCCTCAACAATTCCGTTGCCTCAGGTTCACACACGTGATTTATTTGATTGGCCTGCTTCCGCGGACAGTTCTTTATCATGTGCTTTGTCGACTGACACTCATAGCACTTGCGCACATAAGGTGCCTCGAATTCTTTCTTTGCGCTATGTTTTCCCTCATTCGTACTTCCTGCCGGCTTAGGTGCCACGTGAGGAGCAACAGGTGCCCTGATGTTTGCATGTTCCTGCGGGCGGAAAAATGGTAACTGGCTTCTTCCACCCTTTCCGTGCATTCTCGTACGCATCAAGTCTTCGCGAACTCATGCGGATTGGAAAATTCGGTCCATCTATCCACAAAGTGTTCCCGCATATGCCCTGGAACTTTGCGCTTCATCTGGTCGGCCACGATCAAATTCAATAATCCCTCGAATGTTTTTATATTAAGTCCCGCTACCCACTCTCTGGCATAATTAAGCAATTTCCTCGCGAATATGCTCCAGGTTGATCCGTTGTTTCTACTGTGTTTCAGAAACAACTGCCGGAATTTCTCCGCATCGAACCGATACAATTCTAACAGTTTTGATTTCAACTCTGCATAATCTAACGCTTCATCTTGTTCATCTAATGTAAGCCACGTGTTAACATTATGCGGAAGTAGTCCTATCATATTAACGACCCAATCTTCGTCGCCGATTCTCAATTGTCTGCACTGGCTTTCAAACGCGCTCAGATAAGAAGTGATGTCGTCCTGTTCTCCCTTAAATCTACCAATTATTTGGCCTATTTTAATATATTCCCTCGCATGTTCCCGACGCGCTTCCGAACGAATCTCAGAATTTGTTTCGCTCGTCTGGGCATTTTGTACTCTCGCAAGTTCTAACTGATATTCCCTTTCTTTATCTTCCCTTTTCTCTCTCTCTCTCTTCCCTTTCAATATCTAACGTGCTGTTGCCCTAATTACTCAGTCAATTCAATGGTATAATCCTCATGTTCTATTATTAAATTCTTTAAAGTCTGATTCGTTTCTGATCCCTCTAATGCAATCCCTAAATCTCTGGCGATTCGGATCATCCCCTCCTTACGAAATCTCAGTAGGTGCGCCATGGCTTCCCAACAGTGCCCCATGTTAAATTTAAAAACTCCAGTTCTCAAGATTCAGCCGAGAAGCCAGCCCATCCATCATTCGAAGACCTCTATTTTGTAATATTTATGTCTAGAGCTTAGTTTTTAAATTTAAGTTTAAGTACTCTATGTAACCTATCTTTTAAGTACTTAGAAAATAATATCTGGTGGCTAAAAGCCCCAATATGTGATTCTATGAACATAGAACAGTGTAAAAAGTGTTATTGGATGGTACAATGAGTCATTAGATTCAATTATTTGATCAATAGTCAAAATTATTAATTAATGTCACAAATTTTCTACTTTTAAAAACAGGTTTATGGCCATTATAAGGAAACCATCCATAAATATGGCACCCACTAACAAAATCCCAAATTTACATTTTTGGGATTGAATGATGCCTCTGACTGCCTTTGAAAAGGTAGAAAAAGCCATTTTTGAGGCAAAACAAAAATTTCTATTTCTATGTGTACAGCCTAAGTTTCCACTAGCGACCGCTAGAGTGCACTGCTCAGTAGGTGCAGTAACTGCTAACGCCTGTGTATAGGCCACCTGCTTGATATTAATGTTTTGTTTTTTGCCTAACTACAAGGCGCTATAGATATTCCGTGTAAAGGCAATGAGCATATAGCCGCTTTGAAATCGATTGGTACTGCGTCACGCTCCAGTGACGTGTGGTTGTAACCCCCACTACTTTAGAGAGGCTATATAGGGGGCACTCCGCCCGGCATCTTTGACACTCCGCCTCGAACGTAATTAGCAACAGCTTCTTGCCTGAGACGGGTGTGCCTCGGCCCTTTGCCGATATGGTGTTGTTTTTATTTTTCAAGTGTCCTCATTTAATTATAAATTTTTGGAGTGGCCTAGTGCCACAAATTGATGGAATTGGATTGATTGTCTACGCTATGTTAAGTTGTATGTTTATGTTGTAATTTGATATCGCCTTTGTAAAGTGTCGGCTTTTTCTCATGTATGTTTACGGTGCGAAAGCACAAATTCTATGTTGTATAGGAACTGGTGTCGAGCCTAAACAGCGGCGACTTCCTTGCACAGAGCTGCGTAGGGCGTAATGGCTGCGCAGTCTCATACGTTATACATTCTGCACAATTGTTAATTGTTTTGTTGATTGTTGCAGCATTCAGCTCCACGTCTTTAGTAAGACGAATCTTCGCGTTGGACCTCTGGAGCGATTACGTGGCAGAAAACGGACCCGTACGGTCCATTGCGTTCCTCTGTCTTTTGGCCCCGTGAGCGGTTGAACAAGGCCGCTAGGGTATCAAGCCGAAGTTGGCACGAAGGTGCACAAACGGCTTTCAGGAGAAGGTGGAACAATGTTTACGGTTAATGATAAGACGATTTTTGTACTATGATCAATGCAATTCCATCAATTACGTAAAGTTCAAATGTACCGAGGCCCTGAATGTTTTTTACGCTGTTATTTATGTCTTTTTTAAGTGTTCTATTACATTTATTACAGCGTCTCACTCAATTTGTTTATGTTTTTGTATTAAAAGACTTCTCATTAGAAGCCTTTGTCAAGTTGTAATCTTATGTCAGCCATTTCTTACGCCCTAAAGTGGGTTCTTGTGTAATTTTGGCTTTTGACGTGTAATATTCTGTATAAGTTTATGTGGATAAAGGCAAAATGGCCTTTTAATTATTGTAAATTCATATTTTTGATTGTTAACTTTTGCAATTATTGTTCGATTTACGTAACTCTGTTTAATTCCTCTTACAGCATTACTGAGCAACAAAGAGGAATATTTGTAATATTATATTTTGTGATAAATGGTTGTTGAAGTTGAATTTTGGATTGTGTCTCCAATTGTAGACCCCTCTGTTGAAACTCACCTGGGGATTTTTGAACCTTGTGCATTTTCCCTCTAAAAATAGCACTATTTACGAAGTCCTTTTCCTAGGAATTTTTGTGTTAATTTCGCTCAAGACTCCATTAGGCCCTTGTGAGGTCATTGTTAATTTTGTTGCTAATTCTTCAGCTGGCGACCGTGATATGTATGTTTGAAATGTAACACCCCAAGCGTTGAAAAATCGCACACTTACCCTTGGCTTCCACTGTTTGTACATGGCTGCTTCCTGCTGCTTGTGCGTGCACGCTCGACGCTGACGGTTGTCGTGATGAGAGGAATGGATTGGCTGCAACACGTACTTCCTTCCTGTCCTTCCTTCCCGTCCTTCTGCTTGAAGTTTCGCCCCGCCGGTGAACTCGCACTCGTACTCGTGGAATTTCGCGTTCGCGCACTTTTAATATATTTTACTTTCGTACTGTTCCCTGGCTGAGCCCTGCTCGCTCGCCAACTATTCTATCTCTTCTGCGGAGACCTGCGGCCAAAAATACTTTCACTTTCGCGCGCCCGGTCCGCTGTTCTCGGTGACTGTGCCCAGCTAGTACAAAGTGCCCTAATTGCCGGTTGTTTTGTTCTTCCCTCGTGTCACAACACAACCGTGACCTGCCTCACTGCACCGCGCGATTAGCGACTGTCACCACTATCCATAACAAGCCCTGCCCGTGCGTGCTTCGGTGTTGTGATGCAACTATCTTCATACAACACTAAAGGCCTACTAGCTGTTGCTACAATACAGTCGATCGCAGTCACTATTCTTTCTCTTCTATGTTTATTAATTACCCATGGACGAATGAAGCCCCTTACTGGCGTAATTATACTGGGTCCCCTATACTATGAGCTACCTATATTGCGAGCTTGAACCGCTGCATACACTAGACTTACGTGATAGTTCGTGAACCGCTGTCACCATTCTTTCCCTCCTATGTATGTGGCGTTATAGCCGCAGCAATTCATAACAGACGTGAACAGTGTAATATTGATATTTATTAAAGATATCCACCGACACCCGAATCTACTAGTTAAAATATCTACAGCCTGTTTCTTCACCTGGTCACCACAACCGCTTGCCTGATAAGATTCACTCCCGCTGTGTGATGCACCTTTCTCTAAATCTCGATAGGTCGAATTCAGCTGCTGTCTAGAGGAGAATTCTAGCGGTCGGCTGCTCTGATCGGTATTTTTCCGTTGTTTCTCCAATCAACACCAGGCTAAAGCCGGAGCAGTACCCTGCCAAACGGGCCACGGACCGCGCGCGATCTGTCCTTCCTCTTCCTTGTCCTATCCTTGCCTCTTACACACACACTTACACTAACATGCACTACACTACCACATATTCCGGGAGACCGGTCGGGAGCTTAGAGCTCGTCCCAACTGGGGCGGTGCCCCGCTGGTGGGAGAGTCCTGGTTAGGGGGAAACCCCACTAGCCGACGGTAGGTCGGTGCCGGATCTCGCCATCCAGCGGGGGAAGATCACCGCCAGCTGCTGTCTAGAGGAGAATTCTAGCGGTCGGCTGCTCTGATCGGTATTTTTCCGTTGTTTCTCCAATCAACACCAGGCTAAAGCCGGAGCAGTACCCTGCCAAACGGGCCACGGACCGCGCGCGATCTGTCCTTCCTCTTCCTTGTCCTATCCTTGCCTCTTACACACACACTTACACTAACATGCACTACACTACCACATATTCCGGGAGACCGGTCGGGAGCTTAGAGCTCGTCCCAACTGGGGCGGTGCCCCGCTGGTGGGAGAGTCCTGGTTAGGGGGAAACCCCACTAGCCGACGGTAGGTCGGTGCCGGATCTCGCCATCCAGCGGGGGAAGATCACCGCCATCTCCCGAGAAAAACATGCACTACACTAACGGGACTAATGACCTGAGCAGTTGACGCGCCCGGAAACATGAAACAATCAATCAATCAATCTAAATCTCGACGTATTCACGTCGGCTCCAGACCCCTTTGCCCCCGTAGCCTACACGACGTGCCGCGCTCCCTCACACGACATCCCACGCAGAGCTCGAGAATCAGAAGAAAGAGTCGTGTGCGAGTGCGCTTATATACCCTCGGGGCCGGCTGACGGAACTGCGTCATCTCGCCGCTTCCGCCAGCCGCGTTTACCCGACAGCCGAACTACGGGGTTCACAAATCTGGCCCCGTGGCAACGCACGTCACGGCAGCCCCATGGGGTTTTCCGCCCTTCGCCCTATGCGAGAGCCGGGTTTCCCGTCCCAATACAGCTTCCCTTTGTTCAGGGAGGCGTCCCTTGCATGCTGCCCGCTGTTGCAGCCTACTTCCTTGTGCATGAAATGCGCGTAGCCAATATTTACCTTGTATGGCGAAGGTTACGACGCCACACGAGCAAGAGAAACTTCACTTTTACCTCTTAGCAATTGATTTACGATTAGATATTAGTCTTGATTTAAATACCATCTTCGAAAAACGTAATATTTACTTCACAAATCAATTTAACACAAAAACAAAGTAAAACATACAATCCTTCACGCTAAATAATTAAAAATAAATGTATAATATAAAAAACGAAAACTCTTTTCATTTATACCAACTTAATCATTATGTAAATAGCTTGGTTGTATTGCAACAAGTGCAAAGATTAATACCTAAAGTGATTTTGATTGGAATTGATGTATTTAATTTCATGAATTTTTCTGTCCAGGTCTTTCTTTCATTAATTCTTTTCAAATTTTATACACAAAATTTTCTTATTAATTTATTTCATAATTTATATGTTTAATTATTGTTCCATTATTTCCAAAATAATTTCCAATTTTCATTGTTTATTCAATTGATGATGTCGATAATGAAGAAACTAATGTTATTTAAGAAATGATGAAAGATATTCATCTAATTTAATTATGATCCAACTTTTCATTTCCTAGCAACTCTGGAAGCGAATGACAAGATATTTTATTCCAAACAACACGTGTAGTAGCAGTAATTGGGCATTTAATTACGTACAATTTTTATTCAAGATATAATTAATTATTGTTTAAGAACGCAAGAATAGCAGTAAAAAGTTTGAACCAAGTTCCTATTGAGCTATTATTGCCTGTGACCAGATTTTCTCATTTGCATTGTACTCGAGGATGAAAAAATTTGTGAGATGCACAGTCTTTGAAGTGCAGCTACCACTAGAATGAAAACTTGCTTCTAAAGCGTATGACGATAGTACATCACGCAGCTTTTAATGGTTTTTGCCATACATTTTTTATTTTATAATAAACGAACAAATGATGTTCAGCTGATCGTAGAAAGCAGAATTGCTAACT
Organism: Teleogryllus occipitalis; assembly: GCA_011170035.1. NCBI lineage: Eukaryota > Metazoa > Arthropoda > Insecta > Orthoptera > Gryllidae > Teleogryllus > Teleogryllus occipitalis. Next base: position 185,657 of record BLKR01001373.1, read on the forward strand.
GACGCACTCAGATAGTCTAGCCAACCTTGCGTTCATAAAAAGAAAGAAACGATCAATGATAGTTTTTATTACATTACGAAAAAGTGATGTAATGATATTTACCTCACGTATCTGATTTTCTACGTGTATCCATTGTGTTTGAAATTGTAAGATACATTCCTAGGCATTTTTCAACCTTATTGTTTCTTAAGACTGGGATTTTTTCTGCATAATTTCATTCCATTGTAAATCTTCACATGATGACATGCACTATTTTTAGAATCTAAAGAACTGTTATTACTCCGCATTCAAAGGAGTAAACCTTTTAGTACGCCGAACATTCCGACAAGTTTCACGTGCGTGAGGAAAAAAACTATTTAAAAAATTAAGCCCTTCTTAAAACTAAAATTGTTGAAATATAGTTCTCATTCCACGCAAAATTACGCGAAAACTACTCATCTTTTCGATCAATTGTTTTGGAGCTTCTTTGAAGACCTGTATTTGAAGAAAAAATCATCCAAGACATATCTCTATTTTGAAAGTTGTACTTGTAGGAAAACGTTGAAAATATTTTTAATTTTAGAGTTTTTAATGAAAAATTACACATGCGTAATTGCTTTAATCGTTCTTTTAATTTTAGATGAAAGAAATAATCAAACAATTTTAAGCATTGTTTTAAATAATTTTAAAATGTGTTGGAATCTTTATCTTAACCCGCCGTTACTCGTGCGGCTAGAAAAAATTAAGTTTTGGATTTATTTCTATAGCATTGACATCATTGAACACACGGAGACAACGCTCGACCAATGTTTTCCCGCTTAATTTAATTGCTTCCGTTCATCTTTCGAATCAGTTCTGCGAAAAGAAACAATATGAAAAGCAACGCCTTCTAGAAACATAAAGCCTGTGCACTGAATCTTCGTAGTGTGCTGACGTCATTACGAGTGTACAAGTTGTGGATACAAACACATTCCAACGAGCAGCCGCGTGACGTAGGCAAAACGTATCGGCGTCCACGTGCTAGCCTTTGTTATAGAGAGAGCGGATGTGACGTTGGGGAAAAAGCCAGGAGGCGGCGTGGAAGGGGTGCGGGCTACCTGCGCCGGGCGCGACGACGCTCCGATCTCTTTCGCTCCGAGTCTTCGAGGAGTGCGCATCTGGCCGAGGAGCAAAACGGCGAATGCCTGGTTGGGTGCGGGCAGCGAGCGTGGCGGATAAGGCCGGCAATGTGTTTGCCGTATAGAGAGAGCGGATGTGACGTTGGGGAAAAAGCCAGGAGGCGGCGTGGAAGGGGTGCGGGCTACCTGCGCCGGGCGCGACGACGCTCCGATCTCTTTCGCTCCGAGTCTTCGAGGAGTGCGCATCTGGCCGAGGAGCAAAACGGCGAATGCCTGGTTGGGTGCGGGCAGCGAGCGTGGCGGATAAGGCCGGCAATGTGTTTGCCGTATAGAGAGAGCGGATGTGACGTTGGGGGAAAAGCCAGGAGGCGGCGTGGAAGGGGTGCGGGCTACCTGCGCCGGGCGCGACGACGCTCCGATCTCTTTCGCTCCGAGTCTTCGAGGAGTGCGCCTGGCCGGGAGCAAAACGGCGAATGCCTGGTTGGGTGCGGGCAGCGAGCGTGGCGGATAAGGCCGGCAATGTGTTTGCCGTATAGAGAGAGCGGATGTGACGTTGGGGGAAAAGCCAGGAGGCGGCGTGGAAGGGGTGCGGGCTACCTGCGCCGGGCGCGACGACGCTCCGATCTCTTTCGCTCGAGTCTTCGAGGAGTGCGCATCTGGCCGAGGAGCAAAACGGCGAATGCCTGGTTGGGTGCGGGCAGCGAGCGTGGCGGATAAGGCCGGCAATGTGTTTGCCGTATAGAGAGAGCGGATGTGACGTTGGGGGCCAGGAGGCGGCGTGGAAGGGGTGCGGCTACCTGCGCCGGGCGCGAGGCTTTGGCTGGAAGGGGTGCGGGCTACCTGCGCCGGGCGCGACGACGCTCCGATCTCTTTCGCTCCGAGTCTTCGAGGAGTGCGCATCTGGCCGAGGAGCAAAACGGCGAATGCCTGGTTGGGTGCGGGCAGCGAGCGTGGCGGATAAGGCCGGCAATGTGTTTGCCGTATAGAGAGAGCGGATGTGACGTTGGGGGAAAAGCCAGGAGGCGGCGTGGAAGGGGTGCGGGCTACCTGCGCCGGGCGCGACGACGCTCCGATCTCTTTCGCTCCGAGTCTTCGAGGAGTGCGCATCTGGCCGAGGAGCAAAACGGCGAATGCCTGGTTGGGTGCGAGCAGCGAGCGTGGCGGATAAGGCCGGCAATGTGTTTGCCGTATAGAGAGAGCGGATGTGACGTTAGGGGAAAAGCCAGGAGGCGGCGTGGAAGGGGTGCGGGCTACCTGCGCCGGGCGCGACGACGCTCCGATCTCTTTCGCTCCGAGTCTTCGAGGAGTGCGCATCTGGCCGAGGAGCAAAACGGCGAATGCCTGGTTGGGTGCGGGCAGCGAGCGTGGCGGATAAGGCCGGCAATGTGTTTGCCGTATAGAGAGAGCGGATGTGACGTTAGGGGAAAAGCCAGGAGGCGGCGTGGAAGGGGTGCGGGCTACCTGCGCCGGGCGCGACGACGCTCCGATCTCTTTCGCTCCGAGTCTTCGAGGAGTGCGCATCTGGCCGAGGAGCAAAACGGCGAATGCCTGGTTGGGTGCGGGCAGCGAGCGTGGCGGATAAGGCCGGCAATGTGTTTGCCGTATAGAGAGAGCGGATGTGACGTTGGGGGAAAAGCCAGGAGGCGGCGTGGAAGGGGTGCGGGCTACCTGCGCCGGGCGCGACGACGCTCCGATCTCTTTCTCTCCGAGTCTTCGAGGAGTGCGCATCTGGCCGAGGAGCAAAACGGCGAATGCCTGGTTGGGTGCGGGCAGCGAGCGTGGCGGATAAGGCCGGCAATGTGTTTGCCAATGTGTTTGCCGTACACACTCCGTGTGTTCAATGATGTCAATGCTATTGAAATAAATCCAAAACTTAATTTTTTCTAGCCGCACGAGTAACGGCGGGTTAAGATAAAGATTCCAACACATTGCCGGCCTTATGCGGGAGACTCAAGGACGAGTCCGTAAGTAGGATGCGGGGCTCCACGCCATCGAATGTAAGGGATATTCGAGCGTAGTGGTGTGGTGGCCGCAGCGACAGATTACTCCGAGCTGTGGGATCTTTTTAAGTTAATTTAATTGTGTAAATAACTTTGTTCCGGTGGTGGAACTTAGAAAATAAACCTGCAATTATTTAACCCACTCTCGTCTGTGTATTAGTACAACCGCATGACGCCACAATATATTCAGTACAGATTGCAGTGAGCCGTTAGATTTTACGATTCAGTGCGAGCTAGTGCTAGTGATTTCGCTATATGTTCACTGAATTACTTCGAAAATATCTTCTCATATTGATATTTGAGGGCTTGGCTGATATACGCCCATTTCTGTGAAAGTGCGCAGAGACTACGCTAATTTTGATTTCTGTTTTCAGAACTTTCAGTTAGGTACAGGAAATTATCGTGAATTAAGTGACGAGTACATATAGTATTTTTTATCTTTTTTATAAAATAATATTACTTAAACATTATCGGTGTATGAATTAATGTTTAAATTATATTAGTGTGCATTACACCGTTTATTGTTGTAGAGACAAAACCTAACTCGGTTCCCTGCAAACGAATTTTTCATCGGTAAGTATTACGATCTAATTATTTTCTTATTCATTTTATTTTCAAATAATAAAATATCTTGCTTTTAGAGCCCAATGCCGAAATCTTCAGTAACTGTAAGGTAACTATCCGAATAACCATAAAGTTAGTTTTGTCATTCCTCTGACAAAGAGACTGCCCCAGAGCAATTTGTAGGGAAGAAGGATATGTTGTAACAAAGAATTCAAGAAGTACTATATCCTTTAAATTTGATGCTTAAAATAGAGTTGATTTAAATAATTTTGTATGAAGATATGCAAGCAACATTTTCCATGAGAAATGATAGTTCAAAATTCTTCACTACACCATTTGCTTACCCGTGACTAAAACCAGGTGAGAGTTTAATACAGTTATGCAATTGAAATATTTTATGAATATGATTAAAAATATTTAAAGAAAGAGAAATGTTTAGTTAAATGTTTTGTTCCGTCAATTCTTCCTGGGTGTCATTCGTGTTTGTCAAAGGAAACTAGCAGTGGATTTGAAAGTCCTGCGGCTAGGACGACCATATTGGAGGATTCAACATTCCAGGAAGCTCACAAAAACAGTGATAAAGCAAAATTAGAGTTCAAGAAGAGAATGAAGATTTCAACTTTTGATGAGTTACTTACACATTTCTGTGAAATAATTATGAGAAGAAAGTGATTTTTTCAAAGAATTGACAATATGATGAATCTATTACTAGTACCAGAAATACAAGATTTGGAGATACTCTGTGGGGTTACGTTAAGTCTATAAAGATCACCTCCGAGTTTGCAAAACGGAGTAGAACTTTTCCTGCTCGCAAAATCAAATGTAACTTTTACGACTTTTATCGTAAATAACAATTTTGTGAGTACGAATGTTTTTGTGGTTTTGCCTTGAATAAACAAGATTATTCATAGAATATGAACTGATTTAGTGCTGTTTTAATGTTTTGTAAGTACTTGTATCATTCAGAAGTTATGAGTGTTTAGTAAGTACGTATGTTTATCCAAATGACTATGTCATTGCTCTTGTCAGCAGAGGTAACATTATTAGATTGTTCTTTAAGAAATGTTTGTTTTATTGTTAAGATCCGCAATGAATTTTTGGATTTTTTGTATTGTTTTTGTAAAAAAAATTGAAAAAGACCTAATAGGTCTAAAAGTTTTGTAATATTCTTCTGACTGTAGGACCAGTTTTTTCAGTTTACCTTGATCCATAGATAAAATACAGAGGGTGTTTCTTCTTTTGCTTCCGCACAATAAAATTAGGATTCAACATAGTTAATGTTTATTGGCTAAATAATTTACCAAATTTTAATTTGAGAATTTTCATGGACTTCTTTATATGCCATAGGCTTTATCTCTGAAATTATGGGCTTTATGTGCCCAATTCCTTACCATAAAGAGTAAAGATGTAAAGTTTTGGCAATTTTACTCTGAACTGTCAAAAACGAGCAGAAATTTTGTTCGGAAATGTGTATTAGATTGAATGTAAATTAATGCATTCGATATAGATGTGTCATTTACGCGTCTTAAACTTCAGGTTTTGTTAAACACACATTTAACGATGTTTGTTCGAACCAATTTCCATTTTTTAAATATATTGGTTGCCAAAGGCTTCTACCAGGAATACCGAAATACTTGCTTGCTTGCTCGAGCGCTTGTACACTCGTGATGACGTCACGATATAGCTGCGTAGGCTTTGTTAATTCAAGATGACGTTGATGAAGAGGCGCTAATTTTGTGGTGCGTCCTGTGAGATGGTAGAGATTTTGTGCACCACATAACGAATAGCACTATCAATCTTCTGCGCATGCGTAGATGATTAACGCTCAAAATGTACGAACTCTCTAGTTTGTGCACACTTGAACAGATTAACACTAAAATGTTCAGTTTCTAAGTTCTCGCAAATACCACCAGAACGGTCGACTATCGTGCGATTGTAGCGCTCCTGGTGTCTCTCTACGTGTAAAAACACGCCAAATTCGAATTTCAGAGATACCCGCCAAATACGAATTAGTGAATGGAGCTGGGGATATTTGAAAGAAAATATAATGGTAACGCAGATTGTGTGTTAAAATCCAAATTTATCTAATTGGTTTGTTTAAGATCTTTAAAAATGTTTGGTATTAGATAGCAAACTTAATGAACAAAGTCCAAAGTCAAAAATTAACTACAACAATCCATTAAATTTTTTTATGTAGATAACCAAAGAAACTTTTGTTGTCAGTATTTGTCTATTCTAATTTAATTTTCCAGGTCCTGGATATCGACAACAGAAAAAAAATGGTTTATAAAATTTGTTATATATTTAAAACTGGAATAATACACTTCAATTCACATTCTCTACAAAATACACAATTACAATCACACTATGTGTTTACTATCATTATAAAACAAACTCAAATTTACAGATACAACACAGCCACTGCACGGCGACTCACTGATCAGGAGTAATATTTCGAGATTCACTATCAGAATATGCTCTCACTCCGAGTTCAATGACAGAAAAAAGAAATTACTTAAAAGGATTTTTTCAGTTTTTCGAGGGAACTATGAAAATCATAATAGACACCCAGGAGGGACTGATCTCCTGGGTAGTGTGGGACTCGAAATCCAACTAAAACCATCTTTTTTCCAGTTGTGACACTACTCAAGTACTGAAACTCATAAAAGACACCCATACAGAAACGTAAGTTGCACATTAATACAAACAAAATTTTCACCTCTCTTGCACATTGAATGGACCACAACATGACTCCAAGTGACCACAAGTTAACGCTTACATTCTTATGCATTTATGCTTCAATGCATTTATTGACTGCTACGAAATTTTGCCTAACACATGTGTTTTTTCATTTGTGACCCAATACTCTAATGGTTGCTTCCATGCCTAGAGAAACAGGAACACTAAAAAATGTGTCCCTATCCGAGATATTTGATTAACACCATCAGTACAGAAACTTACAATAGTATGTTCTACTGTCATAATGAAGATGTTAGACACATAGCGATGTGGCACATAGCGATGTCGCTAGCCTTTCACCACTGAGTTCCGGGTTCAATTCCCGTCGAATCTCGTGTGAAATTTGTTCCAACAAAACGAGTTTGGCTGCTTCACAAGGGCTAGTCCAAACCCTGTGAAGTGTCATAAACCCTACCCCTATCTTAATTGCTTCCAAATTCTGGCCGCTGAGTAGTGACGCAGGAGGCGCGTACGCAGAGATGTTACCTGGCGGTCCTCTTGACAACTGACCGTGACGTGACATGACATGACATGACAAAGTTAAAGGACTATTACTCCACAAGCGCCCAGGTTAACAGAGAAGCGCAAAGCGCTCAACGCCCCTTAAAGGGCTTGGAACACGTGGCGTCAATTTGTAGACGCAGCAAATTAAAAAAATCTTTGATTGATATCTCATCCATTATTAATGCCACACACTGTCTTTGAGAGGACATCATTACCTTATCCTTTAGGGCAGCAAGGGTGTTCAAATCGATACCTGGTTTCACAGTTACAAACTGCTGCCACTTTGATAACGTACTCACACTACAAAAAACCATACTTTTATGCAAAAACCTGTAAGTCCTCGGACTGTGATAATGTAAATTAAGTGCAAAATGTTTATACTTTGATGGATAGCGCCTACCAAATTTATTTCTTTTTGAAAATTTCACTTGCAGTTTGAAGAGATGGTATGTGATAGATTTCATATACTTTGTAGCCGATTTCAAAAGCCCACTTAGGTCCTAATTTTGTGTATTTTTACCTTCTGCCGAGTCATTTCTAAACAGCTAAGATCTTACGTTGGGCAAAGTATGCTTATGTCTGTTAATTCGATTACTGGTCCTTGGTGGTGGCTGGCATCGAAACAACTGCGCATACTTAGAGACGTCCTTGGGTCCATGCGGATGCTGAATCTTCATTGTCTTCTTGATTCGAGATGGCTTTGGCATGTCCACAACTGTAGTCAAAGGCAAGTTTTCGGAAATCAAATACGAAAACTTGAGTTATAATCATATAACTATTTCACATCTGTGTGTTTTACACATAATTTTACAACGCGCTAATAATGTTTACATTTCCAGGATTCTCATCATGGGAAGCAGATGCACAGCTATGCAAATGTTCTCCACCAGGATTAAAATATCCACAATCAAAGAAACAGTTTCTGAAAGAAAACAAAAAAAATTGACTTTTTTGTGTGGCATCAAGGTATTTTACTCCAAATTTTTTACTTTAACCAATGGAGTCTATGAGTAATACATCTTCAGATTTTTCATCATTGGAACAAAATGAATTCCTTGAGATGGGCATGTTCTCACCTGTACATTTCCTTCAGAGTCAGAGATGTTCTCTGTAGGCATTGATACATTTTCTAAATGAAAAGAGCAAAAGGTTATATCCTTTCCATGATCGCTATTGTGATTCTATGATTACACTACTACAAACCTTGGCATGGCCTATATTACACAATTGTTGGGAAAGAAGTATGTTTTAGCATCATTCTGGGATAAGGTCTTAGGATCTAGTTCTCGTGAAAATGTGCACTACGTAATCTCAATGACCTTAGTTCTTCAAGGGTCGTTCCAAAAAGATCCTCTCGTAAAGAAAATTTCATCCACTGTGAGAATCTAAAGAAGTCAACAATCTCGGTTAAATTAGGATTGCATTGCCAATAAGTCTTAGGGTACAGTTATGTGGACTCAAATTGGGCACTTTCCTAAAGAAACACAAAAATGTGCATTTATCTCCATGAACGAAATTGGAATCGTTACACTTATGACTAGTATGGATGTGGGTGTATTCTGAATGAAAACTGAAGCACTTATTACATCCATTGGGAATAGAACTTTTCTAAGGATGAGCCACAGTAACAGCTAGTGCCGGACATAACTGAAGGTTCTGTGGTCGTTGTGCCCTCGAGCCCATTAGACTCCCTTCCTGCATTCGTTCGTTTGCAGTTAGCTGACTTGTAAATGGCTTCGCCGCTTCCTTTTGTGATGTTCTCGTCCGACGAAAATATAGTGCGCTTTGAGAAATAATTGAAATTAGGAAGTGCAGTGTTATGTGCTCTTCTGTAAAAATTATTTTTTCTATTAACATGCCATTGAATTTACATTTTGTGATAAGAATTGTGTATTTTAAAACCTAGATGCGTACTGGTGCACGTTTTTCCGTCTATTGTGCTGTTGTGAGGCGAGCTGTAATTGAGAGCTTTCTATTTACATTCGTGGCAGTTTTCTTTTACTGATTGTGAGAGCATGTTACGAGATTTTTCACATACGTAATTAAATATAAATATTACCCGGACTCGCGCACGTGCATATACCTCACCGAAACTCTTAGATTTCTGCATTGGGATTCTGCACAGAAGCCATAACCTAACGTCATACGCAGTTTTTAACTGTTTTTTGACGTAAAATAAATAAATAAATAAACACTTTCCGAAGAGGCATGGCTGAACAGCTGTCGCGGTGGAGGGATACTTCTCTTAATTACAAGTGATGTTCACTTGTTACGCCAATTGTCACTTCGGCTCATTCTTAGGAAAATCCTGCTATACCCTCCATCAATGATTCCTTGAAAACCAATTTTCTCGTAATGCTTACATTTTTTAACTGCCGTATTCTTAATTTTTTATTTGCAATTTAGTGAAAATTACTTTATAGTTAATATTATAAAAAATTATTAACACATACTTACGTGCAAATAATCAGAACAAAGAAAACCATTAATACTAGAATTACTCACAGTCTATCAATGCTTAGCTTTTAGCCAGTTCAGAAATTATGAATCGCATATCAATCGGAGAGTCTGCATTTGCTCTATAACTTCTTTCTTCAGTTATAAGCTCATTTTTAATGTTTCCGGCTCGAGCAAACTTATGCTTTGCCATCTGCGAAAGGTATCTCGTAAAGTTCGTGTCGCTAAATTGCCCTTTGCTAATACAGTGAGACGAATCTATTTCGAATTTTATAAACTCTTGCATGCATTCTATTCACTGTTGCTTAAAAACCTCAAATTCTGAAGCTAACCTTCATAATCTCTGGGGAACGAGAAGAAAGACAATTGTTTGTCGACACGACAACCGTAAAAATTGCTGCACTCCAACGAGGCACAGTACGGACTACGTTTAGCGGCCATGATAGAACATGAGCAGCGCCAGAATTCGAAGTGCACACGAGGGTAGCAATCAGCGGACTAAAGGCAGATCAAGCCGGCTGAACCTAAGGTGGACACGTAATGAAACACAGAGCGCAGCACCATCGGGGCAAGAAACGTATTCTTAAGGAAAGATAGGGAGCTGGGTATCCTATTATTCATTCATGCTTGAATGTTAAAGCAATTGAAGGCAGTATCGATATCAATACCGGGTGAAATCGAGTTTTTTTTTTTTGCACGTTTTGGTCGAAACCTATAAAATCGCATTGGAAGAAGTTCCAAATTGTGGCAAAGGAGAGTGCTGCTACAGTGAAATTGCTATCAGTTGTTCCGTGCTGTTCGTAACTTCATTAGGGACATTTGTAAATTGATATTGCCTGCAGTGGCGTTTCCTCCCTCTGGACCTAGGGCGTTGGCAGTGAAGGAAAGTGTTAACCCCACACTACACTTTTCGCTTACATATGTAGAGTAAAATTGAATTATGTAAAGAATATCCGCATTTATTTTAAATTATAATGTCGGAAGAATGAGGGAAAGATGGCCGCAATACCACAACATTGAGGATACTGCATTTCCTATTGCAATGATTAGAATAATACATTTTAAAGTACTTAAAATAGATGTTTGACACTTTTCCCATTGTTAATTCTCGTTTTAAAAATTAAATTCTGAAATATTATCAGGTTAGAACCCGATCTTCCACCACTCAATTACTTGTAAATTTTCTTCATACGAAAAGAATGAAAAACAATTATTTAAAACTGTTGTCCCACTTTTTCACTATTCGTATAAAAAAACGCTATTTTCATGAGTATCGATTAAGGATGCAAAGCGCAACGGAGAATATCACAATTACGGACGCTCGCTCTCCAGAAGGCCGTTAAATAGAGATCCAAAGCCTTGGAGCGCTTTGTCCTTGAGTCGGGGAACGTCGCAAGCATGCGCTGCCGCCTCCCGACACGACCTGAAGACGTTGGAGGCATTCGCCAACGGCCTGAGCATCGCTCGCGCACTGCCTGCGTTGCATGGACGCGATGGTGCCTATCTATGACGCCGATGGCACGGAAGACCGAATAAATGAAAGAAATCTAAGTAAATTCAAAGGAAACAATGTTTTTTTTATTGTCTTGGGCGTTGACAGACGACTCGCACACCCAAAGAAAACGCAACTGATTACTTGTGTATATAACTTTTGATAATAAATAGAAATATTATTAAAATTTGATACCAGAATTCACATATTTACATATTGATACTAGTATTCTTATACAAAATACGTAAAACAGATATAAAATACATTTAAATAAAGTTGATTTAAATATGAAATGTATTATACAAAAAAAGAAACAAGAGCACAATGAATATGAGAAATACAAATATTTCTATTCACTAATGCATTTTAACAACGGAATTTACAATTTCAGTAATATTTTAGAATCATATAATATTTACTTGCCAACTTTATTGACCTAACCTATATCTTGACATAATGATACACTGACAAACTACATATGTTAAGATCCGCAATCAATGTAGATCCACTTTCATTGATTAAAAATTCCATTGGCTCCATTGCACTCATAATAGCCTTCAAAATTACAAAATATTAGTGTTCTAGAATTAAGAAACCTTAACTTGAAACATCCTTATGGAAGTAAATTAGTGAAGCCCTCTTCAGTATTGAGATTTAGTGCTAAATCTAATAGACGTGCTTCACAAATCATGGATGTGGTTAGTCACGTAATCTAATCTTTTGGTAAATTTGTACGCAAGTGAAGAAATACAATGCAACTAACTGTACTAAAAAGTACTTGCTATGAATACCAGTTTATAGCACTTGACCCACTAACTAGAAATGATATAACATTTATTTTAATTTATTTCTTTTTCAATGACCTTTCTTCTTCTCCGGTAGTAATACACTTTGACCTAACCAATATAAGTAATTTACAGACTTTCAGGGATATTTCGCCTAATTCTTGTAATAATTTTACCAAAAAGTTACTCAAAACAGACTTACGTAGTTTTAAAATCTCATCATCGATATATTTATTACAATTAATCCATTGAAAAATTAATAGTTAAATTATTTTAATTTCTGATTAATTTAATGTTTAAAATTACTTCACTCCGTGAAAAATTACGAACATTTTGGGGAGTGTATATGATTTTTCTAGTTTTTTCCTAACGATTATTAAGTTTAATGGGTGCAATATTTCTCTCAATCATAATAATTAATACGGGTTAGCCAGTGAAACGGGAAGATTGGAGATGGCCTTGACAGTTGGAATGTGAGTGGTGGGGGTAATAGTGGCCGGGTCCGTTCCACCTGCGTGTCCCGCCATTTAGTTGAGATGGATCGTTGAACGGGTGAGCATCGCGGCTACGCGGTTAAAGCGTATTATACGAATGGTGAGAGTTTGGTTAAAACGCGACGTGCTTTTCGACGCCATTTCAACATACCGCGCAACAGGCCTGTTCCTTCGGATAACGCAATTCGTTTGTGGATAAACAACCTTGAACAAACTTGATCAACTTCTAAAAAACGAGATGGGAGTGCAAAAACCGTTCGAACCCCTCAAAACATCGCTACTCTTCAACAGGCAATGCTCAAAAGTCCACGCCGATCTGCCAAACAACATGCTCTACGCCTTGGAATAAGTAACACTTCGGTGAGAAGGATTCTTCATGAAGATTAAAATTTTCACCCATACAAAATACAGATTGTGTAATCTCTCAAACCAACTGACAAACAGAAACGATTACAATTTTGTGAGGAAATGGCCAGAAGACTTGAAGAAAATGTCGACCAAGTAAACAACTTGTGGATGAGCGATGAGGCGCATTTCCACCTCTCTGGTTTTGTTAATAAACAAAACTTCAGATACTGATCGGAGGAAAACCCTGGCGCACATCATGAAATGCCTCTTCATGCTGAAAAAGTGACGGTTTGGTGCGTAATGACGGCAAGAGGAATCACAGGCCCATTTTTCTTTGAGGATATCAATGGAAGTGCTGTGACTGTTAACTCTGCGCGTTACGTTGAAATGATCCAGAAATTTCTTACGCCAGAACTCGCCCGTTTTACAGTGAATGAACACACAATGTTCCAACAAGATGGGGCAACAAGCCACACTACAAGAGTTGTCATGAATGCAGTGAATGCTTTGTTTCCAGGCGGCGTTATTTCCCGAAACGGGGATATCCCTTGGCCCCCTCGCTCCCCAGATTTGACAGCCTGCGACTTTTTTCTCTGGGGTTACTTAAAAACAAGAGTTTTTCAGAACGATCCACCTAGAACTATCCCAGCCCTAAAACAACGAATTCGGGACGAAATCGAAGGAATACCAGTCAATATGCTGCAAAATGTCATGAGAAACTTCCAGGCCCGGCTGCAGCAGTGCATAGATTCCAATGGAAGACATTTGACAAATATTATATTCAAAAAATCATTTTTTCACTTATTGTACAGTAAATGGCTACCTTTTTTCTTTATATTTATAACCATTAAATAATAAAATTAATTTTCTTAAAGAATTAGTTACCTATTTAAATCTTCCCGTTTCACTGGCTAACCCTGTATTTAACCATGTTTATCTGTAACATTAGTATGATTTTTTATATTGTTATTCTATACTTTTATTACTGTTTTCATGAATTGCTAAAATGCTGTTTGTTTTTGTTTGTTGCTTTTTCCATAGAACCTACACAGCACAAGCACCTTGAGTAGTGTGTTTAAAAAGGAAGAAAATGAAGAAGTAAGCTTTTCACATGTACTATTCTCAATTTGATCAAATTGGAAAAATTAATAAAATGTGTCCTAATATCTGGGAATTGAGCCAAGGGAAATAATGGATAATATTTGTTTTGTGTGTGTAGGAGCTGTAGTCACCTGTCACAGTGTTTCTTAATGCAGCAGAGGTCACAAAAGAGGTTGTGGATAGTGGATGTCTCCCCGTCAAACATGGTGGAACTCATGCTCAAATCAAGAAAACAGTGGGGCATAATTTAAGAGTTCGTCACTTCATTAAGAAAATGAAAGGAACAAAGGCTACGTAATGAACTGCGGTTACAGCCCAGCTAATCGCCTCTTTCCGTGAAGTAATGTCTAGCAACGGTTCAATGGAGAGAGGCCTGGACACAAGAAGAGTTTTTTTTAGTGGAGGAGGGTCTCACACACTAAGGATAGCCCATCTCTTTCCCCGGCGGTGCATAATACATTTTTCCCCTCAGCCAAAATTATAATAATAATAATAATAATAATAATAATAATAATAATAATAATAATAACAACACCGAGCAAATGGCTCTGCGTAGCGCGCTGACTTCGCAGTCGGAACCGGCCATCCTGACTGGGGTTTTCGTGGTTTCCCTCGGTCACACAGGCGAACGCTGGGATGGTTCAAAAAGCTCACGTTCACCCCACCTCTCATCATCCTCTCACCTCAAAAGCCATGGCTCATCAACCTGGTCTTACCAAGGGAACAGCGAAAAGCTGATCTCTATAGCGACACACGTTAATCTCTCCGGGATAGAATATAATCGATCCTCGGAAGAGAACGTTTAGTGTGGTCATATATGGCCGTCTTCTACTAATAATAACTGAACATAAAATTAGTGGTGCAACACAAAGGCATAGGATTTCTCGTACGAGCTAGTTTTATAATTTCTTTGGTCTGGGCTAACTTTCCGGTCTTGCCCCATCCTCTTGCTGGCTGCAATTTAATCGTCTAAAGTACCTTTTCTTGAAATTTCCTCAATTTTTTCGTTTCCTAAGAAGAAACGAATTATAACTTTAAGAATATTACAGAACAGTATAACCTCGTCCTATATGGAAATTTTCGGTGAAAAATTCGGACCTGCTATTAAGGCGTTACTGTGAATGTGAAATTTGAAGCTCTTTTTCACAGAAATCTCCTGAATTTTCGAAAAACTTCATTGGACGTCATTTGAAGCACTTCCACTTGCAAATGCAATAATAAATACAAATCGGCTAGAAATATACGTTAACCGCGTGAAAGATATTTAAAAACATTTATTGGTGTAATTAAAAAAAAGAATACTGCAAAAGGAATTTTATGTCCACTTAAATAGTTCAATTACCACTAACCGCGTTTGAACATTTCTGAGAATACATTTTGAGATCGTTCTTACTGAAAAGTTTTGAATTTTCGAGAAACTTTGTACTTAATTTTTTTTTTTTTTAATTTGTTGCGTCTACTTCGACGCAACGCGTCTCCAAGCCCCTTGGGGGGCGTTGAGCGCTTTGCGCTTCTCGGAGTAATCCTCCTATTACTGCGCTTGTTTTATGGAGTAATCCTCCGTTAACATTGTCTGTCGCGTCTCGTCGTAGTCGGTTGTCAAGAGGACCGCCAGGTAGCATTTCCGCGTACGCGCCTCCTACCGCGCGCTCCTGCGTCACTACCCAGCGGCCAGAATTAGGAAGGAATAAGGATAGGGGTAGGATTTAGGACACTTCACAGGGGTTGGACTAGCCCTTGTGAAGCAGCCTAACTCGTTTTGTTGGAACAAATTTCACATGAGATTCGACGGGAATCGAACCCGGATCTCAGTGGTGAAAGGCTTGCGACTTTGCAATGAGCCACGAGTTCAGCTCTAATGAAATAAATGCATCTTCAGTTCTAATGAAATAAATGCATCCGCAAGCTTGTTTTAAATTCTCTACCCTTGTGACACGCGATTTAGTCGTGGCAGCCGGACATTAGAGAAGAAAGACTTCAGCTGTCAGAGTAGAATTCGACCTTGAGGTCGATTGTCTCTGAAGGCGAAGGCCGTAGGGGAATTTTCTCTCCCGACTCTCAGAACGTGGTGTGCGGGCATGGCTTCTATTCAAGCGTCTCCCTGCCCCGCGTTGAAAATCTTAACCCCTCGACGAGATACGCACTGCACAAGACCAAGCGACGGGATCAAAGTCACTTGGGTTGTGACGTATTGTGCATTGAAAGACAGCAAGCGGTTCGAGTGCAGCCAGGAAGGTCTATTTTTCAACCCACTCTCAGACGCTGACAATGAGTTTTTAATATTCATTTATTGGTGATTTCTTCCATAAATACGTTTTATGCACATGAATTTTGATTGTTATAATATCATTTAATTTACTACTTTCAAGACAGAAACATCTTTATCACAAATATCATAAAACAGACAACTTGCTTAAATATAAACCTCCCAAAATCGGAATTTGTTGTGTTCCGGCTTAGACAGTTTTACTGTATATAATTTTATTAATGCATAGTATGAAAGATCACATATTCCACTTACCTCATAGGCAATTAAACGTTCCACCAATGGAAGGGTAATTATCTCCCCAGATGACCAGAGCCTTACTCACAACTCACATATTGATAGCTAGAAATTGACCATGATAATGAAGAATTTTAAAGACAGGGCGATCTCTTTGTAATAATTCAATATATATTTTTTATAATTTATTCGTTTTACACATTTTATTCATATTTCCATGTTATTAGACAGTATCATCATTATGATTTTTCACACAATTAACAGTTATTACATATTTTACCATTTTACATGAATGTGGATATTTGTGAAGATATTCTGGAAGATAGGGTATTCGTGGTGAATCTACTGGGGCCTATATAAAGCCTTCTACTGAGAAGCTCATCTCGCCAAAGGAATTTTTATTCACAGAAATCAATGGAGCGGCGTGCGTTTCATAAACTATCTCCTTTCATAGAAACTAACTGTCCCTTTTACTGAGTAAAACATATGGCCAAAACACATTCAAAAAGGCCTTCCCTCTCAGTGACCTCGAATGTGGATACTTAAGATTCCTTTTGGGCGAAACCCTTCTGGCAGACGAATATTCAAAAGGCCTTCCCTCTGAGTGAGCTTGCACATTGCTTAAGAGGACCCTTTTGTGAGAAGCTCTTCTAGCTGATGGAACACTTCAAATTTTCTTCTCATGAAGGAGTTAACATGTGGATATATAAAAATCCCTTTCGTAAGAAACCCATCTAAAAGACAAAACATTGAAAAGTTTTTCCCTTATGTGAGTTGGAATGTGGATATTTCAAATTCCTTTTTGGGAGAAACTATACCGGCAGAGACCACATTCAAAGGGTTTTTCCTTTGTGTGAATCCACATGTGGCGAAATTAATTAACTCTATTTGAGAAACCCTTCTGGCAAACAAAATTGAAATAGTTCTTCCCGTGTGAATTCGCACACGCATAATTAAAATTTGCATTTCCGAGAAACTCTTCAGGAAGACGGAACATTAAAAAGTATGAATGTTACGCATGTGTATAATTAAATGTCTTTGAGCGAAACCCTTCTGGCAGACAGAACATTCAAAAAGGCTTTTCCCCATTGTGAATCACCATGTGTCTAGTTAAATGCCCTCTTACTGAGAAACCCTTGTGGCAGACAGAACATTCAAAAGGCTTTTCCCCTGAGTGAATGCGCATGTGTATACGTAAATATCCCTTTCCTGAGAAACCCTTGTGGCAGACAGAACATTCAAAAGGCTTTTCCCCTGTGTGAATGTGCATGTGTGTATTTAAATGCCCTCTTACTGAAAAACCCTTGTGACAGAACATTCAAAAGGCTTTTCCCCAGTGTGAATGCGCATATGTTTATTTAAAGGCCCTCTTTCTGAGAAACCCTTGTGGCAGACAGAACATTCAAAATTAAGAGGAGGCTTTTCCCCTGTGTGAATCCTCCGCATATGTATACGTAAATATCCCTTTCCTGAGAAACCCTTGTGGCAGACAGAACATTCAAAAGGCTTTTCCCCTGTGTGAATGTGCATGTGTGTATTTAAATGCCCTCTTACTGAAAAACCCTTGTGACAGACAGAACATTCAAAAGGCTTTTCCCCTGTGTGAATCCTCCGCATGTGTATACGTAAATGTCCCTTTTCTGAGAAACCCTTGTTACAGACAGAACATTCAAAAGGCTTTTCCCCAGTGTGAATGCGCATGTGATTATTTAAAGGCGCTCTTTCTGAGAAACTCTTGTGGCAGACAGAACATTCAAAAGGCTTTTCACCTGTGTGAATCCTCCGGATGTGCGTATGTAAATGTCCCTTTTCTGAGAAACCCTTCTTGCAGACTGAACATTCAAAAGGCTTTTCCCCTGTGTGAATCCTCCGCATGTGTATATGTAAATTTTCCTTTTCTGAGAAACCCTTGTGACAGACAGAACATTCAAATGGCTTTTCCCCAGTATGAATCCGCATGTGTCTATTTAAATGTTCCTTTTCTGAGAAACCCTTGTGGCAGACAGAACATTCAAAAGGCTTTTCCCCAGTATGAATCCGCATGTGTCTATTTAAATTTTCCTTTTCTGAGAAACCCTTATGACAGACAGAACATTTAAAAGGCTTTTCCCCTGTGTGTATCCGCATGTGACGATGTAAATATCCTCTTCGCAAAAAGCTCTTCTGGCAGACAGTGCATTCATGTCCCTCTAAGAGATCATTTCTGGCTTGTATCTGCGATGGGTTTGAAGAGCTTACTGAAGGGCGATCTGCAAAAGAAGACGTTTATTTCGTTAAAAAAAATTCTCAATATAAGGAGTTGGATGGGAATTCTGAGTCGATTAAATAGAATAAAGAAATAAGACTTTGGATGGTAAAATAAAATGTAAGATCTCCAAAGTGATGAGGTCCCCGGAAAATAATTCGTGCAGCTGGAGGGAACACTATTGTTTATTGCTTCTCTGCTCCCAAACAAGGCTATGCCCACTTCGCTTACGCACAGTCTTCGCTTGGTAGATGTTTGTAATTAAGCTTCCGTTTGACGCTACCGCCAAACCCCTACCGCCTAACGAAGTTCCCGCCAAGTGCGAAGTTATTAAGTTTCAGTGCGCAAAGAGAGTGATACCGCTTAAGTGAGTCAAGCATGGATGTCAAAATCGGCCGCATATGGGTGTAGGGAGAATTTGCATATTTAAGTGGAGTTCAGGGCGATAAAGGATGCGGCAAACCGTCAATATCCGACATTAGTGGCGAAAGTTGACACATCCACGAGTGAAAATAGACGAATAACTCTGGATGACCACTGCCCTTCGATTTCCGATGTTTCAGAGGTTTTTGATGATTGCAAACTCGGTAGGTGTGCACAAGGTGGGCGCCGTGAATGATCACGGAGGACCACCGAAGGCAACGAATTGTATCTTCACGCAAATTTCCTCGCCGCTATGGAGTCGAAAAGGACGTTTTATCTTCAATTGTGACGGGCGACGAAACTTGAGCATACCACTGCAAACCTTAGGCCAAACACCAATCACGTCAGTGTCGTGATTCCCCTTCTTCCAAGACGCGGAAATTAACACAGTTTATTAGTTGGGATAAGGCAGCTTTGTTTCGGGATCAAAAGAGGATATTGTTGGTAGACGTAATGCCTTTTCAGATCACAAACAACGCTGGCATGTATTGTGAGACAGATAAAAATGAGTAGACGAGGCGATGCTAAAGCGGATAAGAGGAATGTTGAGCAAGGGCGTAAGAATTCTCAGCGACAACACATGTCCCCCGTGGCTCTCCTGCAGTGAAAAAAAGGATACCATAAATCGCAACAAGGTTTCAATAGTTACACAAAACCTTCGCATGCGAAACGGAGACCTTGTTGCTTTACTCCCTTTCCTGGTTACAACAGCATCTAAGATAAAAGTCAATCTTGATGGACCAACTGGTCTGTGATTTCTGAGGGGTTGATGTTCCTTCATAAACGGACCTGTCGGCCTCATCAAGCCTTATCATGTTGCAGAGCAGTAGCTGGCCACAGCAGCCAGGTACCTTGTCAGATATATTACGAATTGAAAATATACACTGAAAAACATTCAACATCTGTTAAATAATGCGATATATATATATATATATATATATATATATATATATATATATATATATATATATATATATATCACGTAATTTAGATTTTATAATAAAAGCATGATGCAATAATTATGACTTTATCAAGCAAAGAAAACATTTGTCACTCTTGCTCAAAACCGGAACGAAGTTTGAGACAAACTGTAATAATTATATTATTTTCCGTCTGCGTTGTACTTGTACATGTAAATATAAATGTCGAAAGACAGACTAATTACGTTATATATTTATCAGCCACCAGTCCTAGGCCTTCGGCGGGCTCTTGGAAGTCGGGGGGGAGGGACAGGATGTTGTCCGCGCGCGCAAAAGCTTGCTGCAACCTGACCGCAACGCAATATTATCCGTTTATCCTAAGAAAAATCCTGATTTAAAGAATAAGTGTAGGTTCACTACATAAGAACTAATTTGGGTCATAGGTTGTTAAATTAACCTTGCATCAAAACTACTGCAAACGAAGGAGACAAGTGTGAACTGCATGCATGTTGCTGCGCGATAAGGACCTGTGATATTTCAGTCGTGGATTGACGAAGGCAGCGAGCGTGGGAGAGGGTCCAGAGGAAGCGTGGGACGCGGCTCGTTGGACCGCGGCGTCACGCCGCCGATCGGCCTGCGAGGACATATTATTCAGTTCATTTTGGAAGGGTTAAGAGAGTGACTGGCCCTTCCGGAAAATTTCTTGGAAGTGGCGAAAAGTGCATCGTTTCGAAAGTTTTCAATTTGTAATTATATAGGAATGCGTCGTTGGCGAAGCAAATCGCTGTGACAAAACTTACTATGAGTTCACTGGTAAGTACCGTATTGAAACTTATCGTGCTGCATCAGTGTGAATTATAATCTAAAGGATACTGGTGGATATCTTTTAAAAGGCGCCTGACTACAGAGTCTAAATTACCTCTTTCAAGTGAAAATCGTATTTCATTGGGAGTAAACGGGCGAATGAAGTTCGAAAGAAAATGATACCTTCATTTACACCGCCTATTGGAAATCAAGCAAGAATTGTCAACCAAGATTAAAAGAGAATGGTGGAATGGAATTGTAACTTTTAGATACATATATATTTCTATCATGAGTTGTAATAATAGAATTGCATATATTAGTTTATGTGCATTTCAATTGGACATAACCTACAAAACTTGGCCATTAATCCAGCTCAAAGTTATTTTAATGTAAATTGTTAAATTCCTCTAAAAGCTTGTCGAACAAGATAAACAATTATTTCGTTTTACATCATCGGTGTGAATCCTTTCAATTCAAATTCTAATGTTGTTAAGTGGATATAGAGGACTTGGCTTCCAAACTCATTATTTTGCATTCATTTGTGCTTTAGTCAAATAGTAAAAAAAGTACTTATTAAAAAAAGTTTAAGTTATTTGATTAGTTTTTAATACTCAATTAAGCATTGCAAATTCGTATTAAAATGTAAAAAAATAATATTAATTATGTTGCCAATTCATTGAAATAATTTTAATATGGTCTTGAAGTGACATTAATGGATTTTAGAAATTGTAGAATTGTTGTGTAGTATTCCCATATGTTATAAGTGTACAGAATTTTGATTATTGTATTTAAATCGAGACTAAAGCCTATCACGTGATGTAGATAATTGAACAAAATAATAATGCATTCCTCAAAAAAAACCTGCTGTAAAACACTTCCTATTTTTTTAATTTTTTTTTATTTTTCAATAATTATCACTTTAATTATATTTTCAAATACTATTGTATTAATTTTATTTTTCAGTTAGTTTTTGGCACAGGTGATAAAAACTGATCATTGAAACAGGTGATGGTTCATCGATGCAGATATTCATGGATATTGTTAATTCTAAATGGCTATTGCATTCTGTGACAAGATCATGAACATGTACTTGAAGGTGATGCCAATATACATTTTGCTAATTTTGGAAGCATCATGAACTTTTGTGATTTCATTCGTATTCAACATTCACAAAATGTATATACATTAATGGTTCAATTTTTTTAGTGTGTATCATTTTTGACTAGGCAAGATATTTTAAAATTCTCACTAAGTAATATAACTTGTGTTATAATTCTGTAATAGTTTCAATGTGTACTATGTAGTAGTGCACTCAGAATGACTACAAATGAGTACGAGTTATAAAAAATATTCACATTCCCACTAGAAAAGTGTCGTTAACTTCAAAATGCTCGTTTTTCAGGACATTGTTTTACAACTAGAATTCTGAATCAAGTTCATGGAGTATGACAATTTGTAATTTTCTTTTGACAGATTATTAATTTTTACTTTGGTTTCCAAGGAAAAAAGGTTTCAAGTTTTTCATAATTTAGGGTTTTCCACAGTGTGCTGTTTGCGGCATATAGTATGGATAACACTGCATTCTCAAACATGCAATGATTTTGGCTATTATTCATATTCAAAATTACCAGAGAAAAATATCTCAGATTGTGTTAATGATTCTTGGGCAAAGAAATGTCATTACTGTTGTAATTGTGTTGACCTTGATAATTTTCTGAAACATTTCCCTTGCCAAGTAAACAATATATTTTCTTCTTGAAATAAAACAATTCAATATTACCAGACATGATTCTTGTGCCCTTTAAAATGCTAAAACCTGCATACATATGCCATAAAATTTGACAAAACATGCACAATCAAATGTTAGCTTGGTATTTTTTTTCATTGTTTTTTGAAACAGGAACACTAAACAATTTTTCAAAATTTTACTCAGTCAAATCCATCCTTTTGTGAGAAATGAATCTTTTTGAACATTCTACTACATCACCAGATGTAATTGGAGCATATTTGTAAGATGAAATCTGAGCCAATGTGAGGTCAAATTCTGCATTTTCTGCTCTTGAATCAATAATTTTATTTGTTTCAATTTCATAGGAGTTTTAAATCAGAATTTGAATTTATTGGTTTATATAATTTTTCCTTGGCAGTCACACTTGCAAGTCAAAACACTAATTTCAAAGACATTGTAATATCTTCAACAATATTTAATTACTTCAATAGAGGTAATCCTGCTGTTTTCAATTTCTGAATTGGTAAAGGCACTTTTACAAAATTTAATTAAATATGCATTTCTATTTTATTTTTTTATATACATGGTTTTATAACATTTTTTTTAATTTTCTTTTTTTTTGCATACAAGCAGATTAAGAGTCTGCACCTAACTATTTTCCCTTCCCTTGTATCACTGTCAGTTGCCAGTGATACTGAGTAGTGATCTATGTGTGTGTGAAATTAATCAATAGTATTCGAAGAATATAATCCAAAATTATGAAGCAATCCCGAAAAGTATGCATTTAACAAAATAACTTGCCAAATTTAAGAGTTACTTCGGACCTGGTTATTAATTTGCTAAGAAAACTTATTATTTGACTCATCCAATAAAATGAAGGCCAATCATTTTGTCCCACGCTAAAGTGATGAGTCTTTTCCCACCTTATTCAATACTAAAATTATGTTTTATCCCAACCTCTCACTATATTTATTCGCTGTTATTGAGTGCACATTCTTCTCTAGATTTTTTTTATTGTTGCATTCAAGTGATAATAACAATAGTTAGGACATTAACTTGCTTGCAGTGTAGAATTTGTAAATGCAGGCCAATGAGCTTATTCATTGTCAAATGGGCAAAGAGGTTTGTAAGCAATGAGATTTATTCAAATTGCAGACCCAGCAGGTAAATCAATGCTGGGCAATACATTTTAATTACAGTTTTTAAATTAATTTAACTAATTTGATTTCATTTTCATAGTATGTTTGTACATTTATTACAGAAATTGAAATAACAGAAGTTAAAAATATAAATATGATTTATGTTGGTGATATCTTCCATATACTTTTTTTATTTTAACAGTATGTAAACTAATTATGCATTTATTGTAATTGTAAACTAAGTGTTAATTTTATGTAGATGAATTTTGTGATAGTGAGTGCAAGAACCCTAAGTATAATGAAGGGACTAATAGAATTGAACTTTTCGTAACCCAAATTAAAATAAACATAAAACAAGAGTATTAAATTTGTAAAATGAAAGGTTAAAAGAAATATACAAATATATTCAAAAATAATTTTCGGCTACACATATAGCCAAAATTTAAATAAATCGTTGTGTTTTTATAAAAAAATGTGAATTAAATTTGTTTTCTGGGGATCAGTAATAAAAGTTGCTATTTAAATTACTTGTGAAAAAGTTTTAAAATAGTTTTGAAACAGTTATAAAATGTTTTTGAAATAATTACCGATGACTGTAAACATGTTCTTAGTCTCCTTGTGTATTTAATCCACCTGATCACATTAATTACCTGATCACACATGATTAAGTGGTACATCAATGTTTCATTATCATTTGTTAGCTATTAAAAGTTTATGTCAATATATTTCATTCAATTGTGAATTACGTTACATTTTACTTTACTAAATAAATATTTTTGTTAAATTCTAATATTTTATTTCTAGGTACATGCTGTTTCAGAATTATATATATATATATATATATATATATATATATATATATATATATATATATATATATATATAGTGACGTCACGGGGTTAGACAACCCCGTAACGCCACCATCAGCTATGTAAAGTGGCTCACTAACAGAGAGGACTAGGGTACGCGGCGGAGCGATGGCCGGTAAACGCGCCATCTGCCCGCAGCTTTTCAAACTGCGACGCCCGAACTAGTGAGTAATGTTTTTCCGTGAGGTCACGAAAGGAGGAGAATATGCACCCCTCCAAAAATTTCCCCAGGCGCGAGTATCATAAGTATCGCGGCGCGCCTCGGAGGAACTCTCTTTTACGGCAACTGCGGCGGCGACCAGAAGAAACTCTCTTTTACGACGACTGCGGCGGCGACCAGAAGAAGCTCTTTTGCTACAACTGTAACGGCGAGTACAAATAGATAGTATAGGAGTTTACTTTAACTTGATAGTTAAAAGCTAGCTCGGAAAAGCGTATCTTAGAAAAGTGAAGTAATTAGGAGATTGAGTGCAAAATCATTCGTCGCGGTCACAATAATTCGGAGAGCAAGCCAAGTAACTGTTTTGACATCGGAATAACTTCAAAAGTTGTAAAATTCGCGCAGAAGGACAGTAATTTAATCCAGCATCTCACATTGCACGCTGAGATCACACATGCCTAAAGTGTGGTAGGTCGGCCGAGCATGTGAGCATAACTCTTGCAACATTAATCATTTCGAGGCTGGAAGCGCGAACGAACGTGTACGAAGCGGTGGAAGACGGACGGAAGAAAGAAGCGTAGGCGAGAAGGACTTGGTCTAGGGCGAGGATAGTACGGTTTCGGAACGAGAGAAAGGTGTGGAAATTGGTGGCTTGGCGGCGTTCGAGCGGAAGGGACTGCTTTCGTCGCAACACAGCACGCGAGACGAGGCGGCAACGCGGGGCGAGCGGCAGAAAATCCCCAAGGTTACCTACAGGCGAGCGACGCAGAGCTGGTGAGGTAAAGGCAGTGTTAAAAGTGGGTGAAACGTCTAAAACACGAGGGAGAAGTATTTCGAACTGTGTGAGGGGCAGTTTCCAGACCATTTACCGCACGTGTCAGTAGATTCATTTAAAGAAGTCTACCTTGTACAATTTTACGTAAATTATTCAGAAATTTTATAAATTGTACAGTTAATATTATCCAGAAAGATCACTTTGTTGTATTGTTTCAATTGCTTTTGTGACATGGAAAAGGGTTTGAATTAAGTAACGTGAATGCCACGTATATTTTGTGTTCTGTATTATAGTGAGTGCGAAGCCCAAGGCTAGCACCTGTGAAAGGGTTTCTTTGAAACAAGTATCAAATTCATTTGAAAAGAAGCCGTGCACGGAAAACTAGAGGCCAAAAGAGTAAATAATTTAGTAGGGGGAAAACTCAGAAAGGAGCAATTAAATCCTAAATTGTAGTTGATGAAAGTGTGTTCAGGCAGTCGAGGTGACGCCTATATGTTTTGTTTTTTTGTCTTCTTTCATTTTTTCAGTGACCAGCTACTTAAAGTGCAATAACCTATTGTGAAATTGCGTCACTAAATTTTCTCATTGAATAGATGTTCATATTATTATTATTATTATTATTATTATTATTACTATTATTATTAAAATTTGATTCATTGTGTTAAGGGTTCAGACCTTTCTCATACCCGAAAGATCCTGCTTCCTGAGAATTGTAAGCTCGCTTCACGAGCATTCATGCTATCACGACCCACCACGTGTGGTAAAGTAGGTAGGTGGGGGTGTTACAATATATATATAAAATGAACCGATAATATATAACTTTTCTTCAAAAACATTGCAGACATTATTGATGTATGTATATCTACCGTAGTCAGACTAGAGAATTTAAAGGCTTTTGAGGCTTTTGGTGTAATTTATTGTGAAATTTAACTATCACTAAATGCGTAGTTTTTATGCAATTATTTCCACTTTTGCGGTGTCTGGTTGTGTAGGTAAATATACAGATGTTGTTGGATCAAAAATAAATAATGAATATTCTATTAATAGCAAGTACTACGCATAACCCATCAACGCAATACCCGTCAACGATCAGTAATTGTAACACCAATAAGAAATACTTTAATAAGGCAACATGTACGGCTGGCCGTTCAACCACTATAGCTGCGCAAGCCGACACGGAAGCCCGGCTCCTTCTATCAGTTTCGTCCGGATGCGTCATGACGGTAGGCTGGATCCTCCAACCTGAGTTGCTCGCAGATAGCCAACTCTTCCAACAAGGTTGCTTAGACTCGACAGCTTCTATCCGTGCACTTCTGACAAGGTGAAATCAGAGGAGTGCAACAAGGGACTCTTAACGATGCAACTTTTCGTTCCAACAATCTCCGTTACGAAACAATAACAGTGAACCTGGTTGGGCCTATATTATCATGCGTTCCCATGATACAGTATATTGGATCAGGTATACTGCAACTGTTCATTTTTCTCCATGTGAAACAGTTTGGGTGGATCATCACCACATACCCACCCCATTGTCCGGACTTGCAACCCAGTGACTTCCGTGTGTTTCCTACGATGAAACAATATGTAAGGAATGCGCATCAGCAACGATGACGAAGTGAAAGATAAAGTTCAACTGTTCCTCAACATGGCGGCGTGCTGATGCTACACGGGCTTATAAAAGCTGCTGTACAACATACAAAATTGAATCGACAGAAACGCAGATGATATGGAACTAGTGGTAATACTAAAGTGGTGATACTGAATGGCATAGGCTTCAGCGGCTGGAGTCTGAATGTTCTTGGCTGTCCGGGAGATGACGTGTCGAAGGCACAAGTGCCGACCTTACGACCACCATTCTGCGACCTTCCACAGTGGCATTACAACACTAACGAAGTTCGCAAAATACGTCCCAGGGCGTAATGCCACTGAGCAAGTCCGCAGAACGGCGACCGAAATGTCGGCACCTGTGCCTTGGATGCGGCTTCTCCTGGACAGCCCAAAACAGATAGACTATCTCGTAATAATATTTTCCAATTTACTCGGTATGCGCTAGCGTCATCGTCTTGCCTCCATCCTCTTAGCGGCTGCCATCCTAAATACATTTTTTTGAATTTTTCTCATTTTTTCGGTTTCCTAATGGAAGATTCGAAATATTACTTTTAATATATTAAAGAAGAGTAAAACCTCGTGATACATGGAAATATTAGATAAAAAATTTGGAGACGTTTTTAAGAAAAAGTCGTTCATGCCCTAGAGTAAAAGTGAACTTTGAAGCTTTTTTCAGAGGAATCTTTTATACTTTCGAGAAACTCAATTTCATGTGATTTACAGCACGTTCACTCACAAATACATAATGTTAAATAATCGCTGGAAATGTGCATGTTAACAGTGTAAGAGATAATTCAAAAATATTACAATTCAGTAATTTTCGAAAAAAAATGCAGCAAAACAAATTTTGTCATCTTAAACAATACAAATAGCACTACCCGTACGAAAAGTTTGAAGCAAAAATTTGGAGCTGTTTTTGACTAAATGGTGTTTGAACGTATCTGAAAATGAAGAGTTTTGTGCTTGTTTTCAGAGAAAAGTTTTGAGTTTTCGAAAATCCATTTTACATATCATGTAAAGCACATGTACTCGTAAATGCAATAATGTGCACAAATCGCCGCAAATAAAAATATTAACGTAAGACTAGTCAATAACAATACATTTTTGTTCTTTTTGCAAATAAAAAAGAATGGTAGCATATGTCGCGTATGTCATCTCATAGAGTGCATTTCAAACTATCCCTATCAAGTTTTAAAAAAATACTGGGAGACTTTTTTAAAAAAAACTCTTTTCTTTTAATATAGGGCGTAAACTACTAAGTTTCAACAAATGTACGTCACCTTCATGAAAGAACTATATAAGGGCTAAAAATTCCATTTGTAGGAAAAAATCTCAATCTTCAATATTATAAACGAGGGAAGACACCGAAAAATATTAAACTTTTGCAATTTACGAAAATTCTGTGAAAAGCTAAAAATCGGACATATGCCACCTTTATAAGTGTACAACACTCTATTCACACAAGAAATTTAAAGGCAGACGGGAGGGCGGACAGACGGACGGAAAGACTGACACACCGACAGACGGCCGAACAGACGTACAGACTGACAGACGAACAGGCTAGCGGACGAACAGACAGAACAACACATGCACGAACAGACGGACGGAGAGACGGACGGACGGAGACGGAAGGAGGAACGTACATACGGACGAAGGCACGGACAGACGAACGGAGGCACAGAGAGACACGACGGACGCACGCACGGACAGACGGACGCACGCACGGACAGACGGACGCTCGCACGCACGGACAGCCGGACGCACGGACAGACGGACGCACGGACAGACGGACAGACGCACGCACGGACAGACGCACGCACGGACAGACGCACGCACGGACAGACGCACGCAAGCACCAACGCACACTCGAACGGACGGACAGTCGGACGGACAGACGGACGAACGCACGGACAGACAGACGGACGCTCGCACGCACGGACAGACGGACGCACGGACAGACGGACGCCACGGACGACGGACGACGGACGCACGGACAGACGGACGCACGTACAGACGGACGCACGGACAGACGGACGCACTGCGACCGACAGACGGACGGGTACGGACAGACGGGACGCACACGCAGACGACAGACGACAGACGCACGGACAGACGGACGCGAACGGACGCACAGACGAGACGCACGGACAGACGGACAGACGGACGACGGACACGGACGGACGCACGACGCAGAAACGACGCACGGACAGACGGACGCACGAACGACGACGGACGGACGCACAGACGACAGACGGACGCACGGACAGACGGACGCACGGACAACGGACGCACGGACGCACGGACGCAGGAGACGCACGGACGCACGCAAGCACAGACACACACACGCACGGACAGACGGACGAACGCACGGACAGTTGACGACGCACGGACGGAGACGGACGCACAACGGACAGCACGGACGACACGGACACGACGGACGCACGGACAGACGGACAGACACAGCGCACGGACGAACGGACGCACGGACAGACGGACGACGGACAGACGGACGCACGGACAGACGGACGCACGGACAGACGGACGCACGGGACGACGAGACGCAGACGACACGGACGACACGGAACAGACGGACGCACGGACAGACGGACGCACGGACAGACGGACGCACGGACAGACGGACACGCACGGACAAAACGGACGCACGGACAGACGGACGCACGGACAGACGGACGCACGGACAACGGACGCACGGACAGACAGACGCACGGACGCACGGACGGAACGGACGCACGGACACGGACGACGGACGCGGACGGACACGGACACGGACGCACAGACGGACGCACGGACAGACGGACGCACGGACAGACGGGACGGACAGACGGACGCACGGACAGACGGACTCACGGATAGACGGACGCACGGATAGACGGACGCACGGATAGACGGACGCACGGACAGACGGACGTACGGACAGACGGACGCACGGACAGACGGACGCAAGGACACAAGGACGCACGGACACAAGGACACGAGGACGCACGGACACAAGGACGCACGGACAGACGGACGGACGCACGAAAGGACAGGCAGACGGACGCACGAACGGACAGACAGACGGACGCACGAACGGACAGACGGACGCACGCACTGACAGACAGACAGACGGACGCATGGGCAGACAGACGCACGCACGGACAGATTTTATATTAGATGCGTTGATAAAATTGCAAACAAATTAAATACGTCTTAAATAATTAATATTAATTCACAAATTAATTTTCTAGCTGTAACAATTCACAGAAAGGATAACCAGATCTTTACTGTATGGTTTATAAAGTTATGTTACACAGAAACTATGTTAAATTATTTATCTAAATATCCTCCAACAATTAAAATGGCAGTTAATTTGGTGGACAGAGCAAAAAGTTATCATAACCACAATTCCACTCTAAGAAATTGAAAAAGTGTCTCTTACATGAGTTTTAAATAATTATACAATTATATAAACCAAATTTAAATATAGAAGAAGCTAAAAAAGATAAATAACGTGACAGCCAATAATTAAAAACATGGAATTTCCTGTTATTGTAGGGAATAATACAATTTAATGCTTACCCTACATCCTTCAGATAAACAAAACAATTTAGAGAAATTTAAAAAACAATTTGCAATAATAGTAGTTAATTAAGTAAATTATAAAGAGATTGTGATGATTAACACGCAAGTTAAACCTAACAAAGCTTATGCAAAATTTTAGATAAAACTAAGGGCTAAAAACCACGTACTTTCTCGTACAATTGGAAACAGCTACATAACATTGGAACATTGCATTTTCTGTGCTACTAACACCTCAACTCTTACTTGAAAATTCCAATTCAACCATTTCAAACAAAGTGCCTGTGATGCGTATCAGCATTCATTTCAATAGTCAGGTGCGGCAGTTATTTATTACTTTGACAAATGAAACAAACAGGGATAAATTTGGAAGTTACAGAAAATTATAAGCGAGCATTATACTGTTGCCAGTGTAGCTTTGTCAAAACTAGGCGCAATTCATTTTGCATACAAGCTCGGCAAATATTTTCTTATCAATTCATGACAAAATCTTTTTTTTGTTTTTGTCTGTATTCAGATTTTAACTTCTTTATGGGTTAGATTTAGAATACCATACACAGTTGATAAATAACGAACTATAATACTAATAAACGAATTAAATTACTAACGTTTGAGGATTAGTAATATAAAGATAATTTATTAATGCCTTATTATATATTGACACCGCCACAAATGAAGATCTGGAAAATAAAACTTTATAGCCATTAACATACTTAGAAATGTACATTACTGCGATAGCATTCCCATGAATTCTGTTGCTGCGGCACGTTCGTACGATATTGTGGGATGTTGCTTGCGATATATCTATATAAACAATATTGTGTACCGTAGATTGAGAATGATAGATGCAAGTAATTCTCCTGAACCTAACGATACCTAATGAAACAAGATTCGGTTGAGAAATTGGCGTGTTGACTTCCAGTGGCGACACCTTCACATCGTTAGTAAATACTGTTACTGGAATAGTTTTATTTCGTGGAACATGAGGAAAATTAGGTTAATTCAACTAATTTACATTTGGATCCTTTCCTTTATTCCTATACCAGTTCATTAAGCGAGAGATTCAGTTCCTTTGACACCAAACATTTTGTTCACCTTACACGAATTGGTTCTCTGCAATGTGAACAGATGAAAGTTGTGACACCAGTCAATCAACATTTACACGGTTCATTTAAACATTAGTTTTACACATTACATTTTAATAGTAAATCGATTACTATATTATAAATTTATTAGTGCTCTACTGCCGCTCCGAAATTCCTGCTAACCCACAATACGACTAATTTTATATTACTAGTAATTAAATCGGAAGTTTATGGTGGTCACTCTGCCTTTAATCCAGTGAAGTGATTATCTGTATTTTTCACTCTCTAGATATCTAATTTTATAACCAACGCATTTTAACACCATGTGGTCCATAACATGCTATCGCACGTCGCTACCTGGCGGATCAAACATGCAACGCTCTCCCAATTGTGAAGAGCTAATTTAAATGTTTCTCAGAATACATTAATTTTCCCCACCAAAAAAGAACCATTTCTAATAAACAAGGGAACCAAATCTTTCGGATAGAGAACTGGCATACGTATAACTGAAATGATCCACACACTTTTCTAACAGTACTAGTAATTCAAATGTTTAAAGTGAGAAAACTGGTTTTAATTTTTTTTCACTACCGTGCACATTATTTAAAAATCTAAAAAAAATGTTATAAAACCCATTTTAGGAGAATAAATTTTCACAGTACTGCAAAGTTATCACACCGAAAATTAATTTAAAAAATTAATATATATTTTCCCATATGAATTTGGCCCCAAAATCCATTGACAATAATACTTTCAAATTCAACTGTTTCCTTGTGTCTCCTATATTACTTAAAATTAATTCAAAACAAAAAGTTTAACATAATGCACCTCCAGTCCACTAACTAAACTTAATCAAAGCAGTCATCTAAAATTCGGGATACACTTGAAGAAACAAATAGATGCACAACTTTACTTGCACACCACATGTAATTTGAATTTCAAAACTAACAGATCCTGTGTTCTATAATTGCATTGAAAATACGATTTATCTTGCAGTGTAGCATGCAACATGCTACTACCTTTCCTAATACCCTCACAGTAGTCAGGCACAGGTCTTTGCTATCGCAGACTCAACAATACTACAAAGAGACTGAATTCTCATGAAAGTGACAGCCAGGGCTTAAAGGGATATGGTACAATCTGACAGGTATTTTATAAAAATTCCATGTCAGAGAGTAACTTCTTCAGTGTTTTGTGAAAAAATTGATGTGGATTGACCTCCACATATTTCTCATCTCCAGAAGTTTTACAACTTCTTTTTAAAGTACTCCGAGATCAAGAAAATGGAAGATTTCTTTGGAAGCTCATTCCAAACCTTAGCTGCACTAACAGTGAAAGAATTGTTGAAGACATCTGAATAAAATTTTAAACTTTCCGTCAAACTGATAACCTGGTGGATGTTACAAGTCTTTGTGGGAGAAAAGAAAATTATTTTTAAACATCATTACTTTCTTTCTTTCTCTGACTTTCAGTATTATAAAAGTCTGCTATCAAATATTAGAATTATCCCTGAAAAACAGCCTTAGAGAAAAATGCACTGCTCTTTGTCCTCCTGAAGTTAACAATCAGTATTGTAAATTGCCTATAAATTCATCATGGTTAACTCAAGGCAGAAAAAGTTGTAATTCCTCCTGACAAGGAAAGCAGTAGCAAGTTCTATCTAGACATCTTTCCTTCACACCACTAGATGCAAACTCGGCAGAAAGTGTATTCACAGTGATTTTTGGAAAATGAAATCTCCTTCCCCAAGCACAATTCCCACACAGTATCACCACCTAAACATATCTTTTTCCCTACTCACCAGGCGAGCATGAACCTTCATCAGTATCTTCAGTTTTAATGCGAAAATTTTCAACACATGTCGCCAAAGGGTCCTGTAACACGACACCGAAAATCACTTTGAAGGTGAGAAACACAACATACTCTGCATTTCACTTTAAAGTTTAAAGACAAAAACCAAAATTGTTTCATTATAATTTTGTACACTGTGGGAGATGAAACTTTGGGGCTGACAGTTAGGTGTTAACTCAATGTTTCAATCGCAGAGGTAGGTACAAGGCCAATTGGATTCGTGAGATATGTCAGCTTTTTCCAATCCTTGCAGATTGTGTGAAAGCACAGGCATGACTTCGGGGTTATTGTGTAGGCAAATGCGTTGGGCCATGATGTCCCATGACAAGACGAACTTGATAAACTGTTATTGATTTTTGATTAAGGTATCCCATCACTCCAGCTATGAAAGAGGTGAGTAGCGGGTGATACTTCACCATTGGCTAACTGTCAGTACCAAAAAAATATCTCCAGAGGTATAATACAAAAAAATAAAATAAACTTTATGTGTGGTTTTATGAGATTGTGTCCAGGAAATTAGGACAATGTGGGTGTTTCACTGATGAATGATTTCTGAATTCATTGTAGTTCTCTTTTTTCTTTTATGGTATTTTCTGGTTTTAAAGTACTTATTTAGGAACACATCCATGCACAACTACTGTACTTCAAAAATAAAGTACACTGATCAACTGTTGCAAAATGATTTTAAATGGACAATTTTTGTACTCATTTGGTCCCCTAAATAACTGATTGACTGATACCGAAATATCAGAAAATATCACAACAGACATTCATTAAAATACTCAGAATTATATAACATTTAATGTATTTCCGTAAAAACAAACAGAAAAAGTTAGTAGTAATACCTCACATTCCTCCTCAACCTCTTCTTTTGTGACCTCTGTGGCATTAAGAAACACTCTCACAGGTGGCTCCAGCTCCTACACACACACACAAAACAAATATTATCCATCATTTCCCTTGGCTCAATTCCCAGTTGTTAGATCACATTTTATTAATTTTTCCTTTGAGAAGGAAATACTCTCAAGCATTCAACATCAAATCAATTTGAGAATAGTACATGTGAAAAGCTTACTTCTTCATTTTCTTCCTTCTTAATCACACTACTCAAGGTGCTTGTGATGTGTAGGTCCTATGGAAAAAGCAACAAACAATATTAAACAGCATTTTAGCAATTGATGAAAACAATAATAAAAGTAAAGAATAACAAAAGAAAAAATTCATTCTAATGTTACAGATAAACAATCACAAAGACCAATAACAAGTAATTCAAAAGTAATACTAAAGGTCCCAAATGAATTTCATCTATATAAAGACCACTCCCAAAACAATGCTCCATATTCTAGTGATAAATGGACCCCATTAAGGGGAAGCTGTAATCCTCACCTTGCATTCCTCCTCAACCTCTTCATCCAAGAGTTCTGTGTGTTTCAATCCTTTGGCAGGCAACAGCAGATCCTACACACACAACACAAATATCATCCATTATCTTCTTTTACTCAATTCCCGTCCATTATGACACATTTTATTAACAAAGAACTTTTTCAAAGACGGAAAGTACTTTCTCAATGAATCAAAAAGAGGACAAGAGATGTGAAAATTAAATAATAAAAACAAATATTCAGATCAATGATAAACTCATCCGACAAATCTTGCAAACCATTGCCAATTAACTTACAAATCCTACCACATAAACATATTTGAAATAATAATCTTTACAGAAATCCCCTAAGAAACAAATATTCTATTTCTCTTAAACATAGAACCACACAAAACAGGAATCTACTAGACCTTAATACTGCATGCACTCCTTCATAAAAGTGCTTTTGTAGACAGCATTACACGGAGAAAAAATTCGAAACCATTCACTTATTAATTTTAACTTTTCACAAAACATTTTGGGAATATGTTGTTTTTTTATTTCTCTGTGTAACAGTTAAATACATTGTCAAGTTATGAAGATGTGTTTAGTTGACATAAAATTCTTCTCAACTTTGAATACAAATACTGTTGCAAAAATATTTTTGGCTTCCTTTTAGAGTGTAGAAAGTAAATGTGAATCAGATTTTTTTAAACAAGTGCACGTTTCTACAGTCCGGCGCGGACACTTCATTATCTCAGTGATAGGGAAGTACGTGACAGATCATTTTTACCTTTGTATTGTGGACGTCACATTTCATGACCATTAACCTTAATTTTCGAAGAACTTTGACAATGACCACATTGACCAAATTTGACCACATTGTACGAGGACTTCCATTGCGTCTAGTTTTGCTCGTAAACCGTGGTCCTGAATAGCCATACATAAAGCTTTTATTACCGACAGGAATGTTGTAAAGTTCAAAACTTGCATCAATTTATGCTCTCCAAATGATTTTTAAAACATTTGAATAAAATAAAATTTGTTTCAGATATATTCGATAAATGTAATTTCGAATTAGGTTAATGTTTTCTATAAATTGTGTATTTTAATATTACATATTATACCCAATTTTACATATTTATTACATATTCTTACTTTTTTCATTATATATTTAGGTACATATTTTGACATATCATACTACATATTTTTCCGGTCTCTATTTATAAGATTCTCATCTATTTCCAATAAATCCCCTGTGCATCATTGTGAACAGAGTTCACAAAACTGTAATTTTTAATTCAGGCATTTTTCTTAACAGTTTTCTGTAACAATACATAGTTTGTTTTTGTACACTGCTTTATTGACTTGAAAGTGTGAAAATGTACCTTAAAATCCTTTGATTCTGGAAATTGCAAAATTCCAAAACATATATACGTGAAATTACTTTTAGGGCACAGTTAGGATTCACAACATGGTTCCATGGTTCCATGCCAACCCTACAACCATAAGAACAATCAATTCAAACTGCCCTTCTGTACTGAAGTTTAATCAAACTGGCTTTCAATCACAAAACATTCACTGTAACATACTTGTATTAAACATGACACAACCATGTGCACCCAACATTTGTCAAATCATGTTTCCCAATCCACTCCTTCGTCTTCACCTTCACTACCATGTTTCTTCCACATTGGCAGTAACACATAGTAAAATAGAAATGTAATTTCAAATGAATTTTCAAGACCAAATAGATATCTTGCAAACGCAACTTACAATGGATTTGGCTCCTTCAAAAAGCTCATCAGGTTCTTCTTTAAACTGAAATCAACAGAAAACGCCAGTAATAAACATTTCCGTCGTACATGCAGTATCCCTTCAAGAGGTTATTTGGGTGCTAAGGATGTAAGAATTTCCTAGTTTGCCGTGGTTGCAAACTGTACAAATCAGAAACATAAAAATTAGCGTAATACCTAAACAGCTATCTTACCTTTTCTACTTTAAATATACTTTGAAACAAGATATCTTGTCCATCCATTTGTAACAATGTTCGCTAAACACGAATTATCAATGCTTGTGAATAGCGTGTAGTATTCTTTAGTGCTGGAAAGAAACAGTGGGTGTATAAAACAAGGGTCAAGAGTGAGCACAATTGATTCAATTGACCATCAAATATATTTCTTGAAATATAATTCTATACGGTCGCGAAATTATAATAAAAGTAACCACGAACTTCAAACTCCGGTAGAAATGTATAGTTAGCGGTCCGATTCAATCACTAGCGCCGTGGATTTCGTTCCGATTACGTAATTCCCGGCTCGGCCACAGTGCGCGCTGCCGACGCACTTTCCCGCGGAATTTTGACGCTTCGCTACGCGTTTCCAAGTTGAGGACGAGGCTCGGGCCTCCGGCCCTCAAGATAACATAAAACATCCTTGAGTCTGCCCAACGCATAATTACCAACGCATTTTATGCGAATACCGTCACTAAGATCTTTCCTTTCTTTTAAATCCATTTCCCCATGGTACCTACTACACACACTTTTCCCGGCAAATAATTCTTTGCCCTGACACCACTTAATTACTTCTAATTTATTCTGTCTCCACAAATCGGCAAAAAACACACCGTTCAAATTCTCAGCCATCTTCTGCAAACAAGAGCACAATAACACAAAGAAACCTTCCGCAAGTAGGAACAAAGACTCAGCACCCACCGCTCAAGATTTGTTCTGTCGTTTTCCAGTTCAGAGCGGGTGAACGAATCGGACCGCTAACTACATTTCAGCCCAAACTCCTATGCCTAAACTACAGAAGTATGGACAAATCTTCCATAACAGCAGCGCTCAACCACAGGACGGCACTCAATGTTTAACAGAGAAGCCCGAAGAGTAGTGTTGTGAATCACAAACTACAAAGGTAATCATGTCGAAATGTAACAAAGAACGGAATATTTCACATCCACAACCTAAAAGTTAGGCAGACACCTTCCGATTCAACGCAATTATTTCGTAGCTAATTTAACATGTTAAGTGTGCCTAAAAACGCCAAAATCAGAATACACCGAAAAAGAATACCCTAAAACAGTACTTTCACAGGGTGAAGAACACACTGACTGTGTAAACACACGGAAGTATAAAATAAATGCTTTATTATTACGAGTAACACACGAAAACATTGACACACTAACGCTGTATATTCATGTACGGGAGAAGGGCGAACTACAGGCGAAGTAATCGTTGAACCAGCGATTTCAATCGATTGAAATCGTTGAAAAGGCGGGAAAGAATCGTTGATTGGATGAATCACTCCTTGCCAACACAACTTGTGATCCGATTGGTGCCCCAACTGTTGATTGAACCGTTTGTTCGATTACTTTTCCTAACGATTCGTTGAAATCGTTCACCAATTGTGACGGTATCTGCGCTGTGATTGGTGGATCACAGTTATTGAGGCGGCTCTTTCAATATCGGAGAAAATGGATATTCACGAATAATCTAATTAATATTAAATAAATCATAGAATGTTTAGTACATCTTGAAAGAAACGGACGTTATGAATCGTTTTAATAATCAATGATATCATCTTTTATGTCAAACTGCCCAATTAATCCGAAGATCTCTTCCCAATGGATGTTGTAACGGTACCTACGACTACCTCCGAAAACCTTCTACAATGGCCCCCGCGCTGGGCTGCCAAATATGTAATGGTACACGTTACCTCTCCGTTCTGCTTTTCTTTCTCAAAACTAACTTACAAAAAATATGTAACGATCTTTACCTGTGCTCCTTTCATCTATAGTTCTTACCAAAATGTCCACTATTATGCCTGACGTTGGGTTGCCAAAAATACATACATCTGAAATTTGCCCGTTGCCTAGCTGCTTTTCTGATATTTATTCATACAGATATAAATACTGGGCGTGAGGCTGTGGCGGACCTATACAGGATCCTGACATAGTATTCGGGCACGTGGGCGTAGGTCCTCATCTAACTACACATACTTATAAGACCAATTGCATTGGTTTAATGTCGAACCAACAACGTTCGACATCGTTTATTTTATCTGTTTTTTTTCTTGTTCTCCTTCCTCTGCTAGAGGCATAACAAATAACAAACAACACAAAATCGAAAAACAATACACAACGTACTCACTCTCTTGCCCTCTCTCCGCTCACTCTGTCTCTCTCTCCGCTCACTCTTGTCTCTCTCTCCGCTCACTCTGTCTCTCTCTCCGCTCTCACTTCGTCTCTCTCTCCGCTCACTCTCTCTCTCTCTCCGCTCACTCTCTCTCTCTCCGCTCACTCTTTCTCTCTCTCTTTCCGCTCACTCTCTCTCTCTCTCTTTCCGCTCACTCTCTCTCTCTCTCTTTCCGCTCACTCTGAGGCCACACACTGTTCGCTCTCACCGTCCCAGCCCGCACGCCCCCTCTCTCGCGCCATCCCCGTCTTTTGGTTTCCCGTCTCTTTCCCTCCCCGCTGACCGGCTCTTCTCTTTGTGGCTACCTAGTGTTCGCTTCATACCACCCCGTCCCTCCCACGCGCAATCCTCATTCTCCCATCCCTCTCTCTCTCTCTCTCTCTCCGTATCACTCTATGTAAGTGTCCGTTTTCTGCCACCCACTGCATCCCACCCCACGCCCGCAATCCTTCCTCCAAAACCATCTGGCCACTTCCCCTCCCGACTCTCGTCCCTCACTTGTCCCGATTTCTGTCACTCATCATCCTGCTATTCGCGTTTCCTCCATCCTAGCATCTCACTCTCCTCTTCGCAATGTTATCTCGCAACGATCATCCCCCTTCCGTACTGGCTCCTTGCTACCGTCCCCGTACTGCTATCTCCTTCCCCTCAATGCCCTACTTCTCTTACTACCATCATCACACAGCTGTGTTCAGTTCGTGCTTACAAGCTGGCTTGGCAATTTATCGTCTCGTCACTGCTGACACCGAACCTATTTGGTTCTTCCGATGTTGCTGCCTATCCGTATTGTCGATCCTTTTCTCCTACTGTATTCTCTCTTTCACCACCCTCTGTCCTCTCGCTTTTTCACTTCTTTTCCACTAACACCATTTTCAGCGTCCCAACCCCCGGATCTGTATCTCTATCTCTACTACCGTTAGCACCAGGGCTGTCTACACTCCCGGCGCCACAGATTGCGCGCTATTGTCACCTCATAGGCTGCTATTTCCCTAAGCCCGAGCTGCCACTGTCGTGTTTTTTTAATTACCGAAACGCGTTTTTTCCGGCTTTCACCATTGTGTGCTTTCTCGTCACCTGCGATATACTGGCATTCGCCGCAATTTCTGCATTCTTACTACACTTCCCATCGGTCCTTTACTTTCGACTAGTATTTTACAGTCTATAAGACAAACAACTATAGCTAGACTTCGTCGTTATCTGCCTCTCTGTGGTCGCGTTGTGTCGTTCTGTCACTCTGTGTGTTCTCAGTGTGTGTTCTGTCCTGCCTCATTTGAATTTCTTTTCGCCTTTTATTCTGATCAAGTCTTTAACGTTTTACAGTAATCAATGGTGTCGCAGTGATTCATTAACGTGCATGAAACTTCGAGCGTTTAGTCTTGTCTTTCATTTAGTATTTTCATAAGTGAAAAAATATTTATCTTTTAATCTTTAACTCGTAATTTCTGTATTTTACTTGTTATTCCTTTCGTCTTGTTCTTTTAGTTATTAAGCTTTCAAATATTTGATCACTCCCTTAATAGACTGTTCTTTTAGTTTCTGTCATTACTCTTTGTCTTTCATTTTTAAAGTATCTTCCTATCCTAATATTTTGTTCGTTAAGTCTTATAAATATTAGCCTAAATATTTACACTTTAGTTTTTGTCATTTTTATTTAAGTAAAAATTTATCTTCCAGACATTTGTATTATGTGTTTAAAAATTAGGGTATGCTCTTTTAAATTGCAGCTACAGCTGTACCTTCAGTACAGGTCTGCAATATTTCTCAGTTAAAAAAAAATCATATTCACTCTAAGTTCGCCAGCTGAAGGGGGGTAGGGTAAGCCTCAGACACCCACCCATTATAGTTTTTTTCATATTAACTTGTTAATAATATAAATAAGCAGTCAACAAATTAATACATATATTAAGTTAAATACATTACAATGTTATAAAGATTCGTTAGCCTTTTTGACATAAACATGTTTTAGTTTTATCAGTAATAATACAAATGTTGATGCGAGATAGTCTATTATTTTTAATTTTATAGAGCCAGATATTGAATAATGTTTTTTTAATTAAATAGACATGTATTTTATTAGTTGTATCTATTTATTTTTTTATAGAATTCGTCAAAAATGTCGCTGAAATCAAAATGTAAGGCGTAGTCTCCGGAAGCCCTCCCACTTGGTAATGCACGAGACGATTAGACCCTTGGTATTGCTGAGTTTCAGTGGTAGGATGCCTTTGCAATAAGGCTGCTTGTAAGGAAATGAGCCGAATCTAGGAAGGAAATAATCAACTCAATAGATCAATAATCCCGGAAATCCGGTAGTGACTCTGCGAGTATTATTAGCAATTGTTTAATTGTATCAAAAATCATGAGATTATTACCGAAATCATTTCAAAGAAACAATTTATTACGTAAATAATATAGTAATTTATATGACATTCCAATACTCATATTAAAAAAGTTTCATAGGAAGGTTAATAAAATTCATATTATAAAGTTGCTTACGCATTAAAATTTACGAAAACTGTTATGCTTTGAACTTTTGTGAATAACAAGAAAGTTTCTTCAATATTTACATTTCATGTGAACAGTAACATGTATTCAGTAATATCGGAAGTGAGGTTGCGAAAAATCACATAATGTATATCAGTTTGAACAAGAAAACATGTTACAGAGAACAAATTTAGAAAATAAGAGACTCGTCAAATTCATGCAAAATAGAGTACTCACTGTTCATTCAGCCACGCGTACTCATAGTGTAATTATGCTGAATTGCTGTGTTTTTTGCGAGGATATTTCACCACGCGTTTCATGTTTTCATAAGTTTTATTCTCAGTCATTCGCTTTGTATTGAGATTCACTACGAGAAACAGCCCTTTCAAGCCTTGCTAATGTTCGGCGAACTGTGACCGTCTTTCCTCACTCGTGTTTATCAAATGGTGCGCCGTTACTGAGAATCGCGCCCACGTCTCGGCCCACGTGCCGGTCGCCGGATTTCGGCGTATCGCCCACGTATTCCCACCACCGGAGGCGATCTGAGCTCTCAAATCTTCCAAAACAATCCGATACGCTTATCTGATTGGGCGATTTCTCCCCACCTCTAGCATTAAACCCACTACTCGAGCTTACCGCGCACAGCAGCCAAGCCAGTACTTCTTTCTAGGGTTTTTTTTCCAGCCGACAGCCGGTTACCCTTTGCGTCTCGATGGGACACATATTCGACCATACACTAGACACCAACACACTTGCGGGCTCCTCTGATCTGGGGTCAACAGAACGCGAGGCCCTCCGCGACAACACATACATACAAAGACAGAGTTGAAAAATATCTCTGTGGCGTACTGGTTGTCGGACATGTAAAATGTCCCGTATTATGCAACTTTGAAGTCCTATTTAAGGTAATCACCACAATTGCACAAGTATGCGTGTCATCTCTAAAGCATATCAGTTATAGTGCGGTAATTGCCTCAGTACATTGTTCGTATTGTTCTCGAACCGTGTATTATGAGTTATAAACTGTCAACTGTAGTGTACAATTCTGCGCTGAGAGTGACATTGTGACCTCAGTGTTCGTGTAAAATCCAACTTTCGTCTCGCAAATGTTGCGTGCGGAAATTCTGCACTGTGCTGAACAGTGGTCCGTTTCCTGTTTCACATATCTGCGTCCACTTTTGATTCGCGAGGTCTACAAACCTGCCAGTGCGACAGGTCTTCAAACCTTCGCCAGCAAGACCATCTTTGTAAAGTGACATATAGTTATTTTGCAAGATCCATGATGCAAAATTTGTGAATGAATGTTCTTTTATCTTAATTGCGTGTATGTTGTGCGAAAGATTCCATAACCTACATTCCATTATAGACACCTTACTGAACAATCTTACGGTTTCAGCTGTGTGTTTAGGGGAAATTAACTTTCCATACAGTTCACGCTTTCGTTATCCATCGCGCTACGTTAAACAATAGTACAGTGCTCCAGTAAAGTCTCTACGCATTGAGTCGATTCACGGGCTTCTATTAAAAATTACATTTATGCTGATTACAACAAGATCACTGCTAAACAAGGGAAGAGGACAACACTTCCAGCGCCTGTTGTGATTGTGGTGAGTACGCCACTTACGTTTTCAATTATTATACGCTGCAGTTCGTGCCACCAACATAGTTTCTGTTGCTTCCTCTCGCACCAGCCGCTGGTGCCACTACGGAGACGCTTTCCTGGCCCTTTTTTCATTTTCCGCTCACCAGTAACCTTGGTGAGGCGGGAATTTATTCCATGAAGGGATTACATTTTTTTACTCCAGCATTTCTGCATTTGGAGCTGCAGGGAGGGAAATAATTTAAGCAAATTAATTAATCTAAGAACTAAAACCTAAATACAATGACTCTTTGGGCGATTGATGTTTTAACATAAAATTATTAATGGAGTATAGTTCAAGTTCGTAAGAGAAGAAAGTTCACGTCTTCTTGTTTTTCATTTTATTGCATTCACTCACTCTTTCATTCTTAAACTATATATACAACACATTCACTCACTCATTGATACCACACAACACTGCACTGCACTATTTACACTTATTTACACTGTTAATTTACGCCACGGCGCCGACTTGACTCAGGCGTCCGTGGCGCCGCGACGTTTTCAAGGCTTCCTGGCCCACGTTGCATGCCTACAATACCACCCTAGAGATCCATCGAGTGAAAACTGCGTTCAGAGTGCGCCCCTCGTCGCCGCCCCTTCGTTAATGCCGTCCCGTCCGTCCCGTCCCGTCCCGTCCCGTCCCGTCCCGTGCCGTCCCGTGCCGTCCCGTGCCGTCCCGTGCCGTCCCGTGCCGTCCCGTGCCGTCCCGTGCCGTCCCGTGCCGTCCCGTGCCGTCCCCCGATTCGCGTCGCACCTCACCCCCCCCCTCGCCAGCGCCCGCGCCCTCGAGCGAGCGGCGATCCGCAGCGGCGCGGAGGGCGCCACGCGCGACCGGGCCGCTAGAGGCGCTCGCGTCGCGCCGCGCCGCTGAAGCGCGATCGCCTACGCGTGCACGTGATTGGTCGCGCAATTGCCTTCCGCACAGCGATTGGTCATTCGATTGTCTGCTGGCGCTCTATTTGTTTTCTGCAGAGGTAACGGTGCGGAGCGCCGCTTTCCCTTCGGTGCGCGCCCTTCCAGCGGCGGGCGCGTGGGGTGGGCCATTTATGGAGGAAAAAATAAAGTGGAAAAGTAAACCATTCCAAGAAAACGATAATAGTAAATTGAATTTTTGCCTGTCCGGGATTACCCCCGTCATGGTCGATGGAGCTGACGCGGCTAATCCTGGACAGCCAAGAATTCAATGACTCCGACCGCGAAAGCCTACCACTCGATAATAGTAAATTCAGATATTGGAAGTAGGTATTGTGTAAGAACAGAAAAGCGAAATAACTGTGTTTGAAACAAATTTTCGTATTATTTTCAGTAAAAAACAGTGTGTCTGTTAGAAATGAAATTATAAGTTTGTTCGAGTTATGTGGGCTCGTGAAAAGAGACATTT
The DNA here is from genome assembly GCA_011170035.1 of Teleogryllus occipitalis. NCBI lineage: Eukaryota > Metazoa > Arthropoda > Insecta > Orthoptera > Gryllidae > Teleogryllus > Teleogryllus occipitalis. Next base: position 229,987 of record BLKR01001373.1, read on the forward strand.
GAGGGATGTAGTGTCGGTTACCATGGATGCGAGTTTTGTTGAGGGGGAGATGGAGAGAATTTGCTAATGAATAGACCTGAATGTAGGTCGAGAATATTAAGGTGATATTCTGCTTTTAAAACCCTAATAGTGTGTAGCGATTTCAAGTTATTGGAAGTTCGATAAAACTTCGGGGAAGGTACTTCAGAAAATTAATTGGTGGTTCTAGAGGAAGGGACAAGATATCCCCGGAAGCAGAAAAGGTAATATTTTCCGATTGATTCTGGTTACAAGAATTCACGAATTTTATATTAACTTGTGTTTGCATTTAATCTGTTCTTATTTAAATTACCTCAAGAGAGAGGCTAAGGGACAGCAACGTTTGCTGAGTGGTAATGCAGCTGCAGCTGACTATATATTAAAGAGTTCCGAATTCGATCGTATTTATCGTCGATAATAAATTGTAACTTTGGCGTAATTTATTTAACGTCAAAAGAACAGTTAAAACTATGTGTGCGTTAAAACTGTGTGGGAAGAAGTACAATATGTGCAACATTTCTAAAGCTCGAGAATCCGTTATATGAAGTTGAATTATGGACACAGGTTGTAACGAGAGATTTTGAAAAGAATTATAAAATTTACTCACGTACATGAATTCAGGCCGTGTGTTTTACGTCTTTCATCGTATCCTCATCCTATTGAATATATGCTCCGTATTTGACTAAAATGTAGAAAGGTGGGAGAGAATACGTATAATAAGCACCTACAGGGATTTGACACGATTTCGAAATCATCACAATGTGTCACCCATCAATTTTTTGTGTGCAGAACCCGGTATATTGGAGGAGTTTAGGGAATGGATTTATGTTAGAAAGTCGTGCATCGATTTGATTGTTACCTTTATAACTGTATATCCTAATGTAATGCCATGCGGACATAGAACGTGAAGGTCAAAGAATAAATCATAATAACTAATTGGCGTAAATAATCATTTAATATGTTGTTTTCGTATTTTAAATTAATTTTTGACATTAAAAAGGATTATTTAATAACAAGTATTTTGCATTAATCTTTATACGTTAAATAAATGACATCATAAGAGGTGTATTAATGACTAAATTATACATACCGTGCATGTTTTAATGAAACAAGAATACATAATTTAATAGCAGCTATTCAGTACGCCAGGCCACTTTATCAAAGGCGAGTTAGATTGAAAGATCACTTAGCTAGCCGTGGAATTGGATCGTCCCGAGTGCTGATACTTCCGACTCTTTTCTTCTTTCTTTCTTTCTTTCTTATCTCCTCCGCTACTTCAGATGAACTCGGTTGACAAGTTCCATCTACGACTCGAGTCAAAAGAAGGCGACTCTGATAAATCGGCTCAGTCGGAAAAGATTCGTTCCCGTAATGAAAGTGAAAACGACTGCTGACACGCGATCTTTTTCTTTTACTCAAAACTTTTCATGCTCCGTTTTGTATTTGCTGTACTATCTATGAATTTACCGAATATTCCATTCATCTCTCTCCGTCTTCACGTTCTACTTTTCTCGTACTTATTTTGATGTATTAATCTCACTTTCAGTACGTTTGCCTGCGTGTGTTTTATTTTCAGTGAATAATGGGGGATGTTATTTCACTTGGTGCCGACTGCTCTGATCGTACGTTTTCCGTGGTTTCTCCGATGAACACCAGGTGAATGCCAGAGCAATACCCTAGCAAACGAGCTGCACTCGATATTTCCTTCCTCTTCCTTGTCCTTTCTTCACCTTTACTTACACAACACACACTTACACGCTCAACATAACCACACATGACAAAGAGATCAGGAGGGAACATAGAGCTTGTGTTGACTGAGACGGTGCCCCGCTGGAGGGAGGTTCCTGATTGAAGAAAACCCCACAAGTCGCCGTGTATGCCGGCGCCGAATCTCGCCATCCGCCGCGGGAAGATCACCGCCACCTCTCGCGTTAAAACATGCACTATACGCACGGGATCAATGACTTTAGCAATTGCTGCGCCCGAAGACAATTAACAATCGTCATTTTTAATTTAGTTTCATTTAATAATACCGAATCGCAACTATTCATAATTTGCACAATACGAAATATTTGCATTTTATGTACTTCCTTTCCCGCCTACAACCGTCTCTCTGATCTTTCCATCTTGAAGTATTCTTTCATCGTGTCCACTTTTATTCTCCCCGGCGCTGGGTTGGGTCTCGCCGCGCGGGTTTCTTGCCCCTCCTTCCACGACACCATTACGCAGCGGCAGGCGTGGAGCTTCGCGGGCGCCGCGGGACGTCGCGGGGGGCTGCTGGGGCGGCGCTGACGCTCTGTTGTTCCCCGCCCCCACCCTCCCTCGCTGCTTCACCCCCGCCATTATACTTGCGTCTCTTAGAAAGAAGTAATGGTAACTTTCTTTCTTTCTTTTTTTCTTTTTCTTTCTTTTCTTTCTTTTTTTTCTTTTTCTTTCTTTTTCTTTTTCTTTTTCTTTCTTTCTTTCTTTCTTTCTTACCTTACCTTACCCAACCTTACCTAACCTTTTATCTTGTTAAAAATAACTGCAAATACAATAATTTGGTTGCGATACTTCTGAAAAGATTAAAACAATTATGATCCAATTTAATATTTAAAAAATCATTATTTTAAAGAAGGTTCAGAAAAAATGTGAAGACAAATATTGTTCAAGATTAGATGCGAAAACGTTGATTTTAGGGCTTGATTGATGCTTTTGAATTCATAGTTAGCGATTTGTAAAAGGAGACCGAAAAAGTACCTATTTTAAAATACTTTAAAAAAGATATAAATATCATAAACGTATTAGATTTAATTACGAAAATATTATAGGGCGTAGAATTTTTACATACAAAATATCTATGTGAGGAAGTTGAGAGGTAGCTTATAGGGTAACCTCATGTCCAGTGCGTAGCATTCCACCACAGGAGTCTGGGTTCGATCCTCAGCCAATCGTTGTGGAATTACACTGCCCCTCGTTTCACCACTCCTCATACAGTATTATTCCTGTCATCTACTCACTCATGGAACTCTATGAGTTCAGCGGTTGAGGAGATCCTAACATTAAAGAAATATATAAATAAATTCAATAAATATAATAAAAAATAAATTTGATGAACATTGGTGATTCTATTACGAGCAAATTAATTTGCAGTCCGATATGCAGGAAAAAATGCACAATTAACGTACAAAAATAAAAAAGTAACATCTCATTATAGTATTACACAAAACTTAGTATTGCTTATGAAGAATTTCGTTTCCCCCTCAGATATTCCAAGTTTTTTAGAAACGTTCAAATTTCTATATAGTGACACACCACATGTCGAGAATACGGACCGGACGAAAACTAGGCTGCTTGGGAAAAAGTGACGCTCACAATCACGCATTCGTGCACAATTTTTTCTCCATTCTTTCGACAGAGTACCTTTTCTTCTTTCTCTTATTCTGCTTGCGATCGCAGCGCCTCTGGCGGCGGTGGCTAAGGACAAAAGGCTGCGTTGTGAATGACGCAGGACTGGTGTCGTGGCTGCCGGAACGAGGGGGAGGGTGATGAGGGAGGGGAGGGGAGGGGGCTTTTGTGTTGAGGTATTGCGCCCAACTCCATACTTGCGCGCTCCCTTGTTAGTTTGCTGGCAGCGTTTAATCCCTCGATAGAGTCACCGGCAATAGAATGTTTCGCGTAAAATTCGGATTAAGTATTTGACACCAACTTTTTCGCATACTAGAGAACGGATTCAAAAGTCATCTTCAAAGAAATGTTGGTTTTGTTCTTAACAAAAATTGAGAAAATTTAGTTAGTTTTACTTTGAATTAATTTAATTGCGCTCGTTTATAATATTTCGCATTCGCAGAAGTTTATAGGAAAACTGTTAAACCCCGTTACTCAACTATCACAGCTTGTGAAATTACGTTTTACTAATGTATTGCAACTTCCGAAGAACCTGTTTCAACCTATGAATATGCAAGTCGTTAAGTACCCCATTTTGCTTGAGTGTGTTGCATGTCACACGACAATATGACCGCGACTATTGTAGTGCTGTTAAACGGTTTTGGTTTCTGCAACAAATGAATGTCTCTCTTCTGCCATGTTGATATTTTCTTTCTTCAGATTATTGTTATCTCCTATTCGTTTACTCACTCTTTCTTCAATAGATCTCGATCCTTTTCATATCTAACTTCCACATTACATCCAACCACAATATGCTGTTCTATTACAAGAAAAAATGTAAAAATAATATATGAAAAAATATTTTAAAATCGTCATGAAATAAAAATGTAGAGGCTAATGATGTTTAATGAATTACTTTTAAGCCTTCTTTATACTAATTTGCTTGATTGTTCAGTTTTCTTTATTTGATTTTATATTATCTCACCTGGCTTAGAGAATGATCACATAGTACACGTACTTTCAGATCTCAGTGCCATTCTGAATCTTTTTATATTAATTGCATGCATTTTACCTAACTAATTCTGAAATTTCATTGTTTCATGAAGCACGAAAATTGAGAGTAAATTTATTTTCAGTTGATCTTTCAATCAGAACGTTAATGAAGGCTATGAACAGAGAATGTGAAGTGGTCTATACAATGCAGGGCAGCAACGCACTGTTTTGAATCTCCCACCAAGATACATACGTTTATCTAAAAGGGTCATTTATTTTTTGATGGCACCACATCTAGGACATTTATGTTTAATTCCAGCCCAAAGTTCCACGTTTCCACCTTAATGCAGTAGAAGACTGTTCTTTTAAGTGCGTGGTCCATAATTTATACCAACACAGTAAAACCTTTTATACGTCAAATGTCATTATCCGAGGGACCTTTTCTCAATGACACAAGCGCAGCAACTCTGTTTACAGTCACGTACGATGCAAAACGTATGCGTTGCGCCCGAAGCGGGTAATTATTATGATTATCAGTGCATCATTATGCATCATTATGTATTGGCGCGGACAATCAACGCAAGCGGATCCAGCAGATGTTTGCGTTCCCAGCAGGTGAACAACCGGAATGCTGTTTGCCGTTCGCAAGTTCGACGAGAGCCCAGGTAATGAATGTTACACTCGGCGTGCCCTTTGCTGTCTCCAGTGCATTGTTCCTGCCCCGCCCCCCTGCCTCGGCCAACCGCGCGCGCTCCCGTATTCTGCTTGCGAGGTCGGGCGCTTCCACGCGAATTATGGCGAAGAACACACAAAGCGGCGGTCGCACTGTTTGGTTGGGTGGAAATTTAATACCAGTGTATTGAAATGTGGGCATGCTCGCTGTGGGTAGTTCTGCCTAGTGGTTTCGAGTGGACCGTTCAGACCACTAAAATGCCGTGTTCTGTTTGTAATTGTGCTTCGTGCAGGGTGGTGGTACATTGTTTCTCTGACCTTAAATCTTGCTGTATTTGTTTTCTTCGTTGTCGTAAGGACGACATATCTGCAATGGGAGATAAATAAAAGTAATATAATCACTTATTAATGTTTATATTAAGGTTAATTATGATTGCAATATTGTAATGCAATTTTGATGTGTGTAAGATTTGGATTTACTGAGGAAGAGTATTTTGAGATAATCATTTCTAAATCATATACAGAATTATTCAAAGAAATGTAACTTATTCTTTTAGTGAATATTGTACCATGTCAGATAAGTAACACAATTGAGAATGAGTTGTGAATTTAGTTTTGAATCACCTTGTGTTCTCTAGAAGCTTTTGTAAACAGTTTTAAATAAACATAGGTTCCCCTAAAAAAATATTATCGTCCGTTCGTACTTCCTGTTTCCTATCTTTATTCTGAAATTGAAGTTAAATTGAAAACTAATTTCAGATTTAATCTATAAATAGCAGCCATCGTCCCACTAAGAAGCTTAGGCACGGAGTTGAGAAGAGTGCATTTTCTCAATACAAATTCTGAAGGATCTTGGAGTATGCAACCCGCAGACCACCAAAGTGGACCAGCGGTTATCTCAGACAAGCTACAAATTATTATGTTAACTCTTCACTCCCTTCACTGGTATTATTGTGATTTTTTGTAAGTACTTAATAACAAATGTTGAAAGTGTAAAACATATTTTTGGCATTAATAATGATTTAACGTCAAATCTAATATAATTATTAATTTTTTTTCATAATATTTAATAAGCCTTTCAAACATGAACTTCAAAATAGCCAACGCAGTATCGCGGGCCTGCTCGTGTCAAAAACTGAACGACTGCTGTAAGATCATGTCAGTGTACAGGAATTGAACTTTCCCTTCAATCGCACCCTACTATAATCAGCTTGCCCCCCCCCCCGCAATTAAATCCATCCCCATTTTTCATGTGCCTCTGGTCCCCCGTCCCCATCCGTGCAGCCGCAGCACCCAGCCGGGGCGCCATCTCCAGGGCGAGTTCACGGTGGCCTTGGCCGCGCCAGAGGCGCCGCTCTGCGGTGGCGACGCGGCCTTGACCTGACCTTTCGACGCAGGCAGCCTCGCGCGGCGTGCCGCACCTGTTGATCTGCGCCGAGGCGGCTTCGTAATTACGTTGCGCGCCTATCTCGGTATTTACATGCGGAAGCGACAATTACCGATGATATGCGGAGATAATTCCCGAAATAAGAGATTTGGGTGTAGGGTTCCGTGTTGAGATTAAAAAAGCTTTCACTTGAGGTATCCACACAACCGTAGGTAATAACGTATGGATGGTGAGGGAAAAATGATAATCTGCGAGACTTCGGTGTATAAGTATAATGCATTCTAATGCAACCTCACTTTACTAGTAATAAGCAAACGTTACAATATTTGAAAGAATTTTCTTTCTTTAAAAATAATGTTTATGAGGGAGCTTACCGATGACTTTAAGAAGTAAATAAAGACAACTTTTTATTAATTTGAATAATTCAAGCGTATATGTGCACAGGCAAATGCATTTCTTTGATAAATTAAAATTGTTTAACATAAGAATTCCGAAAAGCTCACCGAACTCTGTTGAAAATAGAAAAAAAATTAACAGCATCTCCGCTTCTCATATTCTCATTAGCTCCCTTAAGCGGTCATCAGTCATCACAAGGTTTTTCTCGCAATTATTTGTAGGTGTTTAAGACAGGTGTCACTGAAGTATACGGTTCTTCCTTCCTGTTCAATACCTTACTGTCTACAATTCTTCACTCTACCTGAAGCAATAACACTTAAATAACACTGCAAAAATTTTACGTGCGAATAAATAATCGAAATTCCTTTTTTCTTAATAAAAGTTCCAATAATTTCTTTTTATAGACAGTCCAAACTACATTTATTAAAACATAAATGATTATTACATTCAAATTGGTATCTTCAACAAGAATAGCGGCAACGTTTCAGAGGCCGAGTTGTGCCTTCATCATCAGGCCTTTAACAATATGTCAATTTACAAGGAATTGGATGAGATAACATGATAAAATTGACCTTAATAGATGGTATCATGTTGAAAACATATTTAACGTGATGAATTTAGAATTCAAGAAACATTAGAAATTGTCAATAGTTCTTGAGAACATGGTGAACTAAAATACGACCTGAAAGATCGTACATGAAAGATGTGGAAGAAGATAATTGCAAAAGATATACATATGAGAGTTACTATTGGCGACTATGAACGCTCCTACTATGGAGAGAGTACTTCTTCATCTTTACTCGAAATTTCTCTCCGTGCTTTTGCACATCTGGCTTTCAACAATGCGTGAGCAATGTATTAAACCGAACCGGGGGGCCGTGGGTGTCCCTAGCGGCGTTTGCAGGAGGCCGGGTGGAGGCGAGCCTCCGGCTTAGGCGCCAAGCGTCTTGATCTGCAGGCGGCCCTGGGCCCAGGATTACGCAGGCGGCGCGCGAGGGGGCTGCCTAATGTGATTAATTACGCTGCCTGCCGCCTGGGGCGCCACGATCGCGCCCCTTCAGCCCGCCCACGCCTTGAGACGCTCTTGTTCTCTTCCCAAGTACAGTTTCCGGGAACTGTCTCCGAAGCGGTGTTTGTTCTTCAACTAAAAAGGGTTCCATACTGTTCGTAATTTGAAAGGACAGTTACAAGCCATTAATATACTTTAGGATACATGCACAAGAAACAAAACAAGCACGTCATACATAGTTTTTAACTGTTTTTGACATAAAAATAAAAGTAAAAAAACAAAACAAAAAGCATGCACCTGAAGCAATTAATGACTCAAACTGATACATTGATCCATTCCTTTTTTGCCCGATATTCAATATTTTTAAGTAATCAGTTAATATTGATTTTGCTTATTTAATTTAATCATTTTGATATTGCGTAACTGGATAATTATTTCCTACAATTATTGTCATCATCTTACACAATGCAGACAAATCTGGAAATAAACTTAGAAAAATATAATCATTTGAAACATTTAGGCATTTGGTCCTTTAACGCAAGGTAATCTCGGCAATAATTAAAAAATATTTGATTATTTTATATTGCTGTGACAAGCACGCTTTTCACTACACACGCAACATCTTCCCTCCTTGTGCTTTTAAATTTAAAAAAAGAAAGAAAGGAAAAAGAAAGTCGCCCGGCCCCAGCGTCGCTCCGGCGCCATCCCCGAGGCAGCCGAGGAGACCTAGGCACGGGCAGGCGCGTGGCAGAGCGCGCGATGAGGTCTGCGCATCTGGCGGCGCCGGCGGCGGCCTCGGGCGGAGCGCGCGCCCCGCGGAAACAAATGAGGCGCAGGCAGCGCTGCAGTCTAATTGCGCACAGCCACGAGCCGCTTTCTACGCGCCAAGAAAATTCTCTAGTAAATTATGAATGATGTTGAGATGAGTTAGATAATTATGGAATGGTCGGCATTTGATGGTGAAGGCGATAAAGAACGTTCGAAAATTGTCTAGTTATTTTTTTTAAATGTTCTTCAATTCGAAAAAAAAGTGCAAAATTAAAAAAAAGAAAATCATATTGTTTTGGCCGTGAACTCACCAAAGCAATGCAGATTTACAAAGAGCACTCTGCTGATCAGGTTGAGTTTCGAAACCTAAAGAAGTTGCACTTTCGACGCTTATGTAAGACAAATTGCCTATTTACCCCTTATATTTTGCCAACTTACTACGACTTGTCAATCTGTACTGCATAATTTACATAATACATATTATACGACGTAATAGAGTATTATATAAAACGTATTACTATAATACATATTACGATACTACAAAATATTGTATTGTTAACTACTGAAGACATTCAACAAGCTTTTACGAACATCAGGCGAGTTGGTTTACTAGTATGCACACGCGGCAATGTTTTAATTATTTTTTTCACTTTGCATGGATTCTTGTACTCTTCAAAACAATGTATTTTGTACATTATTTCTTGTAAAACAACAGAGCGATTTTCTTTCCTGATTAAGTTTTTAACTCTCTTCCTGCTTTTCAGTTCATCGAATATTAAAGAACCTTCTCTGTCAAAAGAAAAATGAACTTCAGAAAACAGCAATTTAGAACGTGTCGTTTACACTTCGAATATAAAAACTGTTTAAGACGAAGGAAATGAGTTATACACCTATAGAATTCTACCATGTTTACATCGTACAATTAAAAATTTATTTCGTATAATCACAGTTCAGTGTTATGTTCCATCTGAAGAAATAAGCATGAACGATTTCATAATATTTGATAAAGTGAATTTGATAAAGGGGGAAAATGGTACAGTGATGATGTAATGAAAAGAACGAATTGACAGAGAACCTCGATGTTAACTTCCATGGCTTGCCCAAAAGAATTTCACTTGCGTTGACCGGGATTTGAACCTCGGTACCCAGTGTAATATTGGAAGACTTACTGCTGCCATCTGAAGTTTCCACCCATAGACGTACGTGGTCTAAAATAAGAGGGAAGCCAACTACATTTCTGGGGCCCCTTTTTGATTAATTGTTTTTATTTAATGGCATATTTTACTAGTCAATAAATAAAACACTATAAAGAGAATTAAATTATAACTTTTATGATACTATTAATAAATACAATCGATTTTATATTGAACAGTATTCAGGGTTTACAGAATACCATGAGATCATCTTACTTAAACGTTTTAAAACTTCCTAAATTGCGAAGTTAAAAATGACAAAATGAGGGATAATAATTGACGGAAATATTTTTTTCATTACGTAAGTCTACAGGATTCCTTCCAAAATGTTTAGGCAAGCAACGACTCTTTTGCCCTTATCTGCGCACGTCTGCTTCCACCTATATTACACGGGAATTAAAGAATATTCACAATTCAAAACCTTTTAATACTGATAAATCTTTCCAAAATTTCATTTTCTAGTTTAAGTTTACACAAATCCTGCCCGGTTATATTGAATAAAAAACATACGATTTAAATTATAAAAAATGGCATCCAGCATTACATCTCCTGACTAAGACAAGTGTTTCCTAATCTTAATGAAGCGTCTGGGATAATCACCCCAAAATTGGAAACAAACCTGGTAAGTATGAATTAGACAAGTACTGACACGCAAATGTTGTGAGCGCCATGATCCGCATTTCTTTAACCCGTACTAGGTTTAAAAAAAAATAGGTCCGGGAAAGCGCCACAAACTTGTTAATTAATAATTAATTCAAAGAGTTATATTTTAATAACTGGGGGGATGATTTTAATGAAATGTCATTTTTTCTGTTCACTTTAGAACAATGCCGTTTAGTGTAGAAATCCCTTGTATGTTATGACAAAAGGAAATGACCCATTTTTGTACGTCATTGTTTTGCATTTTTATCAATTTCCGCTAATAAGTCTTTTTTAAACTTTTCCCGTCATTTTTAATGCATGTTTTGCTGATCTTGAATTTTAATATGAATTTAATGGTACTTACTTCAAATAATATTTACGAGATGCAAAAATGTTCTTCACAGAATTCCTGAGTACATGTACCTGGTAGCCTATTTGATTTCTTCGCTTAGAAGTTGTAATGTCAGCCATTGTGAGTATCTAATCTGAGGTTCATGTGACGCCTGTCAGCGTCATTAGTGGTTCAGCCGATTTCGGGATAACTAAAAATAGGGATATTCTGGTAAAGAATAGCCCAAACCAAAAGTTTGAAAGCTGAGTTCACTTGAACGAATAGAAGAATCCTCGATTACATCAGTAACATATTCAAAAGCTTAAGTTTCTCATCTGAACTGGTTTTGATCACATTTTTTACGTCATTTTTCTTTGTTTTTAAGACATTTTTAAAACGTTTTTTAGAACATTTTATTGATCATTTTTGTCAAGGTTTTAGGTTATAAAAATCCGCCCTTATTAATAATACAATTAATTAGTATTTTACTGAGAGTGGTGACTATTAAATAATTATATTTCACAATTTGTAATATTAGTAATGAAAATAAGTGTAAATAAAGTAGCACTTCCGTAATGGTTTACTTGCTGTATGTGAATTAAACTATATAATAGTATTAATAAATAAAATATTTAAAGTGATTAATGATGTTTGTGGGTTCTTTACTAATAATTTTATTACATTCGCAAAAAATGGTAGCGATGATAAAAATGAAAAACAAACAAAAGAAAGGGGAAAATTATTTAATTTTGTAGTTTATGAATGTTAGATGAAATACAAATTGAAGTTTACATCAACGATTTTTGCTTGAACTCTTTTGTTTCGGAAATCAAGCACAGCGCCCAGTGCAGGCGGCAGTTGTGCGAATTTGTTTGCGGCAGTGAGTGTACGGAACTTGTCTCGTCTCGCATCGCGCTCGCCGCCCGGGCTATTCTCTTTCGCCTCACGCGTCCGCCCCTCATTCCCTCTCCACTCCTCCTCCTCCTCCTCCTTCGCCCCCCCCCTCCGGCCCCCGCCGCTGAGGCAACAAGTGTCAGACGGCGCGTTGGTCGATTCACTCCTAAGTCAAAATAACAAAGTGTTTCTACTAGCTACGCATTTGAATACTTTTTTTATTTCTGTACAACGTTTCTAATGCTACCTTGAGATGTGACGTCAATTTTTTAAATTCATGTTAAAATAAGTAGGTGTTTGAAATGCTTGTTGACGAATCCAGTTCTGAAATATTATAAAATAACCTTTTAGAAAATTTAAATTAATAAATGGCATAACAACGTTGTGTCTTGCTAGAACTATTATGAACAAAAGCATTCAGATTGAATGTTTTATGAACGTGTTTGGAAAAATGAAGATGAAACAACATGCTAACTTTGATTAGCCTTCTCTGACTTTTAAGATTGTTTATCAAGAATTGCATTTTATGATTTTGCCTCAAATTACCTATCACAATATTCTGATGCGCCAGAATAAGAAAGCCATAGTAACCTTTTTTATTTAAAGAATGTATACAATATTCACGTCAGGTGATAAAAATAATATTTTGAAGTACACTTTTAAAGAATAAATATTATGTTCAACCATTAGAATGTATTTTAAAACTCCATTGTAGGCCAATAGTTTGCATAGTAATAATATAAATAGGTTAATGGCGATGTGAGGGATAATTAAAGAGCAATATCAAAGGAGAAATCTAAATTGTGAAATTCGCGTATTTGCAGACATTCAAATAAATAATGGCAGAATTGAAAGTTATCAAAGGTGTGAATACAACCCAAAACATCCAATAAATACCAGAACAAATCTTCTAAGAAATGTCACAAGAATCCTTGCGATACTTGAATTAATGACTCACAAAGCACGCTAGATATGAACATATAATGAAACCTCTTCCCGACTAATATTGACTTTTCTAGATCATTCATCAACTGGCGAGGACGTGGGCGTCCAACGTTACAACATTTAGCTCTCCAATCTCACAACCCTTACAAGCTTTGGACACGCCTTTTCTCTGTAACCCAACCCCCATGTAACGTGCAGCGACCCTGGTGTTGGCTCGCGTACGCTAGGTACGAGACGCTTAGACCATCAGTGGCATTCCGAGTCAACACAAACAGCGCCCGGCGGCGATTCTGCGGTCTCCAATGGACGGCCAGCCGCACCGAGACATCGCCCGGGCGCGACGCTGCCACCTCTGGCTGGCCGGCGCTATACAGCGCCTCCAGTGATTAATTACTGCATCGGACATGCCGTCGGTTGCCCTCAATGTTCACCCGGGTCTCTGAATACATTTACTGGGGAATATGGCCGACTTTACGTGACAGCCTGGATGTGCGTGGGCACAGGTCGATTTGGCGTTCATAGACGGAAATAGGACGTTGTTGCAGTGATTATTTAGTTTTATAATAATAATGACACAAGGTAAAAATAATGTAACTTTAATAATGAACGTCAGCCTGAAAGAAATTAGTCTCGTGGTTTTCTTCTTATCTTGTATTTTTTCCCGTACATTTTATTAAGAATTAATGTGAGTGCACTAACTCTACATACGATACGTCTATCACTTTATTCCACATTTCCATATTTTCTTAAATATTTCGGTTTTCAATTCCTGAAGACACTTTAGCTTGAGAGTATTAGAGTTTTTGATTTTCGTTAGTCCGCAGTGCAGACCTACATTTGCAACCATATGACAGCAGTACACACTGTCTCGCATAATTTCTAACTGATGCAATTTTCGAAAATTCAGAAAGTTAAAAAAAGTGAGACCTGCTGTATTTTTAAGCGTCATTAGCTCTCTTCGTAGAAAATAAATTAAGAAAAATTTGGAATCGTTTTTGAGAAAATGTTTTTTTTATAAATTGCATGAACTTCAAAGAAAGAACGCTATAACAACTCATATTTTTTTAAAAGTTGCACATATCCTTGTTTTCAAGAACTGAAGTTTTAGAACAGATACCATTTAAGAGAAAAATCTACACTTTCAATATTGAATTTTTGTAATGTTAATCTTCAAAAATGCAGTGCTTTGGCCAAAATGGAACCAGCACAGCTGTTTGATACAAACCAAGAGAAAATTTAAAGAAAAAATTTGAAGCCGTTTTTGAAAAAAAAGTCAAAAAATTGCCTAAACTCAACGCAAAAATACACGGAAACCACTCACATTTTCAAATAAAATATTGTACATGACCTTTTGTCACAATCTGTCTTTAAAGGGATGTTTAAAATTTAGCAATTGTAGGAAGATGCAGAAAAAAATTTGAAGTTTTGCAATTTTTGGAAAATCATATATTTTAAAGAAAATGAAATCCGCACCATCTTTTAAGATTTGTTTAGACTATCCGAGGACAAAGTTTAATAAAAATTTGGATCCATTTTTAAGAAAATGTTGAAAATATTGAGAGTTCATGTAAAGTACTCCAAAAATCAAAATATTTCTTTCAAACTGAAATTTTTCTGCCAATCATTTTTTTGATATTGTAAGGATCCATAAAACAGGGGTTCTTACTACACAATGTGATAGAGGAAGTAATTTACTACATATGTAGGAACAAGATTTATCCACTTTTCGTTACCAGGGCCCGGCAATAAGTTATTTCAGTCGAAAAATAGCCGATTTACGGTGCACGATTACAATACTTTTCTTTCTTACGAAGTAAAGCAAGATAGTAAAAATACTGAAGTTTTGAAAACGCTTTAGTAATTCACGGGGGCGTAAGTTGCTGCCATTATGTTGTAGGATTAAGAACCGCCAGAATCTGCAATTTCTTTTATATAATAATGAAAGGGAGTGTAATGCCATATATCGCTCATATAATTTATGCTGCCATATTTTTTAGATGCGTCGTATCCGATATAGACCAGAAACATTAGCTTGTTGAATACCTGCTCAGACGGAAGCTACATTTTTCACTGTATTTAAGTATCAGCAAAACGATTCAAAGGTTTTTTGAAAATCTACGCCTTGCTAGAAAAAAAGTACATACAAGATTTTATTTCATGCATAGCTTCAAACTGTAATGTGGTTTCATAAATGTAGCAAATGAAGCACGGGGGAGTTAATATTTACGTCACGTACTCTCTACGGAACTATAATCCAACTACTTTCACAAGTAATTTTATAATGGGGTTGCATATTCCTCCCATAAGTATATTAGAGTACTGATATAAATAAATCTATTCTCTTATTTTGTGGCTCAACACATCACCTGAATTTCCATTTCATTAACACTTATTCTGAATTGTAATATTCGGTCTTGTACGCCACATCTCACTTTGTGTAATTAGATGTCCTTCATTCATTTCATATTGGCGCGCTCAACGTAGCTTAGAGCGCTTTATTCAATTTATATTTAAATCGCCGGCGAGGCCGTCGCCCCATCGAGCGAATGCATTTTGAGTGAGCCGGCCTCAGTCCCGAGGGTTCCGCAGGAGGAAGTTATGGAAAACAATAAAACGCGGCTTCATTTGAATTTGAAAGCGAAAGGAACCCTGCAGCTCAGCTGTGGAGGAAAAGACACGTAGAAAATAACACGTGGAAAGAGGAGAACCTGCTGGATATTCCGATGATAAAAGCTTTGTTGAACCTCTTTCCAAGTGATTCAGTCTTCTAATATTGTTTCTTAGTTGTTTGTTGTTTGGAAAGATAGTTGAACGGAGGCTCATTGCAGGACTTTTTCATTGATGAGTTTTTATTTTTTTGATAATGAAGTGTACATAATTTTATGGTGGAAGTGAGTAACAGCTATGGTACATCCCGTTGTAGGGATGGTATTAAATACTCGTAATATAAAAGCTGATTCACTTTCGGTGATGAAAAACACACACACATACAAGGTTGTTCCTCATAATATTAGCCATACGTAATTCCTATTTCGCCTCAGAAACATAGATTTCGGCAGAAAGTGATTTTTTTATATAATTTTCAAATTCCTTCGCATCCTGAACGTCACCGAAGATTTGTGCGCATTTACAAGACTCAATACGCTGTTGTAAGCTCGGGAGGCCATTCGGTAGTGAATAGCAAATGCATTGCAATTCTGACGTCCCGCTGGCGAGGTTTGATGCTATCACAGAGCTGCCCGCGACACAGTGTTGACCCCAATGTTTGCAATTTACACGTTCCCATTTTCGTTGTTTGAACAAGAAAAACAATTTTTTCAGCAATCCTTAGAAACCGTTATGTGCTTCTGATCAATTTAAACAAATCTTATGGACTCTGCATAAGAAGAGGAAACGTCAAGAAACTTCTGTGCAGTAACGGAAGTGTTTCTCAGGGATATTACGTATAGAATATTTGTTCATTTAATTGAGAAGACTGAAGTTTGTTTTTCCTTCTGAAATGAGTCTCTCTGTATATATAAAATACTCGTGGTCTTCAGCAACAAAAAAGCTGCTGAACAAAAACACAAAATGGTTTCGCAAAAACTAGAACGCACACTGATCATGACCAAAAGACACAATACTCTCATACAACACTGCAATTAATTGAATACTTGAAAGAAACAGTCTGCAGTAATAGTGCAATAACGTAGTATAGTGTATTGTATTCTGATATACAGTGCAACAGTTCTTTACATACCAAGTATATTTAAAAAGTTGCTGTTCCGTAATGTATCGCGTGAATAGAAAATATTTAATAGCTGTCGACCTTGGAGCCTTGCTGTCAAATGACGCCAGCTGTGTCGTAAACAGTTGCGCACTGAGTAAGAGAATTCAGCCGATACTCGCAGTATGAGAATTGACGAAATATCGCAAACAAATATTTGCATTTTTCGCTCAAAATCGAAACTTTAATGTTTTCGAATTTTTCTCAAGTTCCTGAGTGTCTAAGAAAACCATGATTGTTCTTATATGCCTAAAGTTGCATAGTTTTCTTCCAAATTATGCGTACATTGGAAATTAGTAATACAGATTTTAGGTTTTTTGATTTCAAATGATATTTTAATTAAAACTGAGACTTACTTTGGTAACAAAAATTGTTGTAATTATTTTTATCGAGGTGAATCCAGAGATGAATTGTAGTAGAAAGTCGGGGAGATACAGATTTTGAACCTCAATATTGCTTGGCAATAGTATAAATAATGAAGGAATCGAGCGATGTGACCTTAGTCTTAACAATAATATTTGAGGGTGCGTTTAAATAGTGAATAATAAAGAACGAATCAATGGAATTTTATGGTTGCTTGGAACGTAAATGTTTCCGGAGAAGTATCACAACTATGTTTTTAGTTTACAAGCTTCCAGAGCTGATATGAATTGGAATGTTAGTTATCAGAAAGAAACCAAACGTTTTAATCCTACAGTATGAGACTCTGGGCATAAAACTATGAATTACTATGCTGCTAAAACTCACAATTGTCATCATTTGACGTAAAATAAATAAGTAAATAAATCATATCTATGTTTTTCTAATTACACCACGTCCCTGTTGGAATGTAAAAAATTAAAAATGACTTTTAGCACATCGTTTTTCTGGCCAAATATTATTTAATACATTGTGATATGGATGAGCCCTAGAGTTCAAGGGCAACGTCCTAGCTTCCCGTGGTGCGATCTCAGGTTCGATTCCCAGCATACACAAAAATAGTTGTAATGTTCCTTTGAAATCGATTCAATTTCGTTCTGTAACTGTGAGACGGGAAAAGGCTCAGTCAGGTGGAGTTTTCTAGTTGCGGTGGAGGGGGCACCGTTAGCTAGCATGGGGGACACCGTTAGCTAGCCGGCAAAGTAGGAAATTCGATTTAAAATACCAAATACATACATAATGATCTGAAAGTTAAACTCGGATACCTGGCGGTTTCGATCTTTCCTTTCCGTACCACAAACCTCAAGCGAAAGCATCCACACCCCGCGCCGGCTGCTTGGGGCGAGTGCTTTGCCACCCGGGGTTTTGGTCTTTGGGGACGGCGTAATACTACAAACGTCCGGCAACTTTCCCTTCTCTCTGGCGGCGCCTCGTCGCGCCGCGCCGCGCCGCGCGGCGACGCCTTTCGCCGCAGTGGAACCGTGCGGGCCACCGCTTCCAGGAAGATCCTCCCACAAACGACCCCTCGCCCGCTGAGCCTGGATTGTCTCGCCCACGCGCCCGGCGACCCCCCCACGCGCCAACCTATTCGCCTGCGCGCCCGCCCTCCAGTACGCCCGCCCGCCCGCCCGCCCGCCCGCCCGCCCGCCCGCCCGCCCGCCCGCCCGCCCGCCCGCCCGTCTACCCACCCACCCGACCATCCAGCTGTTATTCCATCTATCTATCCATCTATCCGTCCGTCTGTCCGCCCATCCGTCCGTTATCCCGCCCCTCTGATCGGTCACCCGCCCCTTCCCGACCATCCAGCCGTTATTGTCTATCCATCCATCTATCCGTCCGCCCGTCCGTCCGGTCAGCCGCCCTTGCTCAATCTTTTAAACATAAAATTGATCGAAGAAAGGAGGAACTTTACTTTTCCGTCTGGGAATGCAAACTAAGGTCCATTCCGGCGTAGGCCTTAAGCGATTGAGTCAACGGAGAAATGTCGATCGGAACGTCAGCGGCTCGCTCTGGCACCCGACGTCCGCCCGCGCCCACCCACTCGCCCCCCTCCCGCGCCCACCCACCTGCCAGCCCACGGGCCACCCACTCGCGCGCCCACTCGCCCGCCCACGCGCCCGCCCACGCGCCAATCCATGCACCATCCGGGACGCAGCACAGGAGGAAGGAGCCAACGGCAGAGACACTGCTCTTGTTTCGGAGGCTCCAAGACATTCCAGTGGTGAATCAGCATGGGCCAAAGAAATTTATTTGCTTCACTAGGGACAGTTTTTACAAGCTTACAACTGAGAGCATATTTCTCAAATATAAAACTTTTTAAATATTACTAAATGTAATAAAATTACAATGAGAAGAAAGTATTGGAAAATATCGAACTAAAATGCAAATATAAAGAAGCAAAAGACATTGGTATTTGATAATTACTATTTTCAGTTTTACATTGCTTTTTATAAGTCATGACAATAATGATATGATAATAATGATAATATAATAATAATAATAATAATAATAATAATAATAATAATAATAATAATAATAATAATAATTCATCACTATAATATTGATAGAAATTTGATCTCGTTGGGGGCTAGTTACTTGTCAATATTCGGAAATAATTGTGGTGGTAATTATATCTAATATCATACAAATAATTCTACAAGTGTTGGGAGGAAAGAAAAAAATTCACCTGCGGTCGTCAGCTCGAGAATTACTGTCAGAGTAACGGAACGTGTCCTGCTGCCTGGCCACTGCTGGCATAGAGCTGAAATGCTCCTGGGAGCAGTGTATGGAATAAGCTACATTAGATCGACAATCACATAAACAAACAAGCAAACAAAAAGACAACACAAATTTGGCGATCTAACGTTTATTCCATACCCTGCAATGATTGTCAACTAACATATATTGGTGAGACAAAACAATTCCTGAGTAAACGAGTTTACCAACACACAATTTAAACAAGAATAGTGTTGCACACACTTCACTTATCAGGTAGAGAATAGATTGTTATCACTCCAAAGATTTTGTCAACGTAAAAATCTTGCAGAATGAAAAACATACATCGAAAAGAATGAAGCAGAAATGGTACATATCATGTTAAGTAACACCATGAATACAAAAAATGATTTACAAAAATTAAATCAGGTTTACAAAACATTATTTTAACATTATTTATTAACAAGTCGTACTGCTTTATTACCCATCCACCTTGTTTACTCCTTCACGCTCTTTATTGATAACCGTTGACATTACGCCTTTACTTGACCTTTAACACTCACCTTTAACAACCGTTGACATTGCGCCTTTACTCTTTAACTTATCAGACGTGTACTGACTGCTGCAATTAACGCAAGTTTTTATGTAAGAATCCAATGCAAGAATCCGCACATGGTCTACTGAATTTTTAAAATCATGTAATTGTGTATAAATTTTTACATTTCAACATAATGTAAGTAATTTTTATATTTTTATATTGTGATCTTCATTGTCAATTTAATTGTAACCATTTAACTCTGCATACCTGTTGTATCTCTTGACAAGGTGCAAACATGGTGTACGAAACGTCGACGTGTTACACCAATAAATGGTTAAGAAGAAATATTAATTCCTGGTGTCTATGAAATTGATATTATATGATCCTGACTTATATTCAGTGTTCCACCTATTTCAGTATCATTAAAAAAGGATAAATAGGAAGAAACGGCAACGTACTACAAATAATAATAATAATAATAATAATAATAATAATAATAATAATAATAATAATAATAATAATAATAATAATAATAATAATAATAATTCTCAGCAATCACAGACAAGGCAATCAAACAATCTCTGACAAAACTGGACAAATCAAGAGTCACTGTACTTCTGAAAACCAAATTAAGCATTGAAAGCATTGAACACATTTGTAGTACCAGTATACTCGAATACGTACTCATTTGGAAAGATACCGACGGGCAACATAGACCTCGAAGACATGCAGAGACTGACTCGCACAACTTTGACAAAAGTCAGACATCACCATTAAATAGCGCAATAGAACGAGGCCTAATAGATCTAAAGAATTTGTGCTACAAACAGATCCATTCATTAAGAAAGTTTTACTATGAGAATCTCAGAACTAGGCAATCAGAACTTCACGTTGCAGTAGTTCAAGCGGATAAGATAATCCCTTTTAACATTAACAACGAACAGCTGGCCATTTCTTTGCGAGTTGCAGACAGGAACTGCAAAATAGTCATGTGGTCAAGAAAGGAACTCCATGGACGCCATGCAAATAACCTCAAACAACCTCAGATAGACTGAAAAGCCTCAAACACTTGGCTAAAATATGGTAATCTATGTGGCAAAACAGGAGAATTGATGGTTGCCATACAATATCAAGTGATCAACTCTAGAAGCTTCGGAAAACATCCTCAAACGAACAATAGATGACAAATGTAGAAAATGCACTACAACAGTTGAGAGCATACAGCACATCACATCAGGATGCAAATTAATGACTCACACAGATTATACCTACAAGCACAATCAAGTTGCAAATATTATTCACCAGAAACTGACGGAGAAATACAAACTAGAACAAATGACCTATCCATATTACAAATATGTTCCCGATACTGTACTTCAAAATTCAAACCATAAGTTCTACTATGACATAGAAATTATCACAGATAAAACCATTCGTCATAACAGACCTAACATAACTTTTGTAAACAAACAGAACGTGACTGACATCACTGTTTCACAAACAGAAAAATCTTCAAACACCACACACAGAAAAATAAGAAAACACAGAAACTTGCAGCAGAATTCAAAGCACTATGACATCTTCAAAGAGTTCATATTGTTCCTCTGGTTGTTTCATGCACGGGGTTACACCAAATAACATCCATACAAAACCGGGAACGTATTCAAATACCATAATATACGTTTAAAATTATGCAAAAATCTATCATATTAAACATGTGCAGGATTGTGTGAAAATTTCTAAATTGTGACGAAAGAAAAATTGACATGTGTTTTGGTTATTAACCCGACACAAAGTCCATTAATAACCCGGCGAATACCGTGAACAACAATGTTGTATAATAATATAATAATAACAATAACAACAATAATAATATTAACAATAATAATAATAACAATAATATAATAATAAGTTAAATATTGTATTAAAAACAATATTCTGAGAGAAACATAACCCACTTGTCAAACTGAAATGTTGAATTACATCTATACACCAATCAATTTCTTGAGGTTTGTGGAAAACAACTTATTCGCAGAGTGCGGTTGGCGCCCAAAGCCGTCCGCGCTGTTGGGTCGGGTTTATTCCCCAATATTTCTCTGGAAGAGATCCTTCACCAAAACATCCTCGTGTTGTCTGGGGCTTGGTCCCGCGCGCATACCTCCCCGGGGAGTGGGCGGAGGGGCAACGGCTGCGAGCGGATTCCAAGCCAGCGCGGATGCGCCCCGCTCGGTCAATATCCCCCCCCCCCGCTCCCGACTGCACCGCGGCCACCGCTCGCGCACAGGACGAAACGAGCCTCACACGGACACAAAATTCGGTGGATGTTGCAATACTCAGGGTGCCACATCAGGAGTCAATATAAATCGGACGATGCCATTTTAGAGATACATAACAGTAGTTAGAGCAGACCTCAATACCTGAGCCTCGCCACAAATAAAGACATTTTTAAAAAGTACTATTATTATTATTATTATTATTATTATTATTATTATTATTATTATTATTATTATTTTAAACAACATCCTAGTATGCTGAAAGACTCGTGTTAGGAAATTAAATTTTTCTTGCACTTGCGAGAGCAGTAGACTCTGTATGTAAGTAATTCGATAAAGATAATATAAAATTACCATCTCTTAAAGTTTTTGAAAAAAATTGTTAACGCAAATAATGTAGCAATATGTAATATAAATAAGTAATATAAATAATTATGTTTCTTATATATTCTATTCAACGCTATACGTACGTTCTATTCTATTATACGTATCCAAAAAATCTCTTAAATAGTCACATGTCTGTATGAAAATGTAATAACTTTAGTAATCATCTTTACTTTAATGAGTTTTGAATTTTTATTAATGTTTTTCAGGGATTGAAAGTACATTGTATTTATTGACTATTTCGTGCTTACGGGCGTGTCACTAGCCCCGTGAGTGTAGTGCATGTTTTTTCCTAGGGAGGTACGGTTGATGGATTGATTTTTTCTAGTTTCCGGGCGCGTCAACTACTGTGGTCATTAGTCCTGTTAGTGTAGTGCATGTTTTTCTCCGGAGATGGCGGTGATCTTCCCCCGCTGGATGGCGAGATTCGGCGCCGACCTACCGTCGGCTAGTGGGGTTTCCCCCTAACCAAGACTCTCCCACCAGCGGGGCACCGCCCCAGCCGGGACAAGCTCTAAGCTCCCGACCGGTCTCCCGGAATATGTGGTAGTGTAGTGCATGTTAGTGTAAGTGTGTGTGTAAGGGGAGAGGATAGGACAAGGAAGAGGGAGGACAGATCGCGCGCGGTCCGTGGCCCGTTTGATAGGGTACTGCTCCGGCATTCGCCTGGTGTTGATCGGAGAAACTACGGAAAACTACCGATCAGAGCAGCCGGCCGCTAGAATTCTCCTCCAGACAGCGACTGAATTCGACCTAGCTGAAAAGCTATTGTCGAAAATCCTGCCGCCGTGGGGAGTGTGAACCTAGGACCTCCCGGTCAGAGGCGCTGCAGAGACATCAGTTGATGCACTGAGCTACCGCTCCCGGTGGGAGGTTCGGGATCTTCCCCCGCTGGATGGTGACTTTCCGCGCCGACCTACGTGTCGACTAGCCACAGTTTTCCCAACCAAGTAGCTCCCTCCAGCGAGGACCAGATTAATGCTCCCGACTGATCTCCCGGCACGTGTGGTGGGGGTGAGTGTGTGTGGAAGTGGGGAGGATAGGACAAGGAAGAGGAAGGAAAGATCGCGCGTGGTGCATGGCCCATTTATTAGGGTACTGCTCCGCCATTCGTCTAGTGTTGATTTGAGAAACCTTGGGAAACTACCAATCAGAGCAGCCGGCTGCTCGAAAGCAGCTGAATTCGACCTTAGCTAGTGTCGAAAATCCTGGCACTGTCGTGACTAGAAACACTAGTACCTCCCGGTTACAGGCACTGTAATGACATAAATTGATGCCCTAAGCCACCTAAACCGTTTACACTATATGTAGATAGTTTGCGTTATAGTTGGATAGAATATTACAGACATCCTACTCTAGATATGCCAACATAAAATGGCACACAAACTAATACCTATTACACACATAAGTACAAAATTTGTTCACTATTGTTTCTATTTTTATATATGTCCTTCAAATAACTTTATATTTGCTTGCTTTGAGGTTGGTGTCTAATCATTATCATGATCAATATTACCCTGAAGTATACCTAACGTTCAGTCGAACACTTGGCAGAAAGAATGTAAACGTATTTTGACCAAAAACGAAGAATCACTTTTATATTTAATCAGGGATCAGAAACTAATGTCAATGATTTGATTGGTCGGGTAAGTAATGAGTAGGGATGGTCATGTCTACATAAAAATAGGTAAAATTTTTTAGGCAGTACCTTTTCAAGTGAGAATTTATCGATATTATTTAATGCTCAGTCGTGCGAATTATTTCATTGAGTGCATTCAACTCAAAGGTCAAATCTTTTATATTTATTGATTGGAGTGATCATAAGACCGGAAGGAGGGCTTTGAGAACACAATTTGGAAAGAGACAGAAAATAAGAATTGATAAAGAAACTGTGTGTGAGCTGCTAAATGACCCGAGAATATTTCAGTCTGTTTTCGTCTCAGAGAAAAGTTCAAAGGTTGAAATCGCGTAACGACATTTACAAACGGAGATTATAACTTAACATCGTGAAATCATACTTATTTTCAAGTTTTGTAGCTCGAAAAGTGTTTCCAATAATACGATAGCAACGTAAGACATTTAAATGTTGAACTTGATACAGCTATGGCATTCTGTAATCTGAACGGTTTAAAATTAGGTTAACAGTAATATTTTAATATTATAATTTATTTTATCCACTTTTCCTTTTGTCTGTCTATCTGTCGGTCTGTCCTTCTGCCGGTCTGTCCATCTGTGGGTGTGTCCATCTGTGGGTCTACCTATCTGTCTACTGTCCGACCTTTTGTTCATCCGACCGTTAGTCTTTAGAGCGTTCTTTCACGACCTTGCATAGATTAATTTAGACCAACAACGACAGATCGACTCAATAGAGTCTACTTTCTACGTTTATTTCTATGATTATTTGTATTCAGGATTCTTATTTTAGAAAAGGAGGAAGAATGTACAAAGGAAATCTTTATCTTATACTTAATCTCCAATAATCTTTCAGAAAATTCTTAGAACTTGTGGTTTAATAATGTATTTAAATTATGTTCCAAAACATTTTTGTATGTATTTTCTTTGTGCAAACGTAATATTATGTATCAAGAATATAATGTTTTTCTGATTATTTATATACTAATGATTATTTCTTTTTAAGAAAATGTTGATGTTAATTTTCATTCTTAGAAAAGTTATTTTTAATATTATAAATTTTTACTTTCTCTTATTCTACTTATAGCGCAGAGAAAGTTATGTTATGCAGCGGAGAAAAGAGGCAATATCAGCAATAGGCCTGTCCGTCTGTCTGTGGGACACTAACGACTAAATTGTTGAGGTTACTTTATATAAAGCACTAACCACATTTTCAAACATTTTCTTCGAAAGGTTCCAAAGGTATTCTTATATTTTCAGATCCATTATAGTGCACTTATAACAATGAGGTAAGCCCGATTTTCGTAGAATTATCTAAATTTTTGATAATTAGAAAACTTTAATTTTTTGGCGTCCTTCTGCACCTACAATATTGAAAATAGATATATTTTTTAATGTAATCGATTTTTCAAAATTATACCATTGTAATTTTAGTATTGTCTTGTAAAATAATAGTGTAATAGTGTCTTGTAAAATTGTTTCAAAAAATTAATAGTTTTTGCGTGAAATAAGAACAATTAAAAAAAACTTATATCAGAAAAGTTCCAAATTTTTTCTTTAAACTTTTTGAATGTATAGAAATGATAACACAGACAAGCATGACATACATGTTATTTTGATCTAAACTTTTAATTTAAAAAAAAATTACATAAAAGTTGCTAAAATAGTTTCGTAATGTAAGTTCTAAAGTGAACTCACAATATTCTGCAACCGCTACAAATAAGCCCAGAAAGTACGTGCTGTTGCATTAACTATATATTAATTTTACAAATGTAAATGTATACTGTAGTGTTAATTAATTTATTATTTATTAATTACTATTTTATGCCACTTGTCCTTTATCAATCATAATAATTATTATATATCTTTATCCTTCCCCAGAATAAAAATACTGTCTACGTCCATTTATAAATAAGATTTTTATTAAAGTTACTAAATTTTTTAAGTTTGCAAAAGATGATAATTTTTTTGAATTTGTTCCACATTTTCAACATTGAAGCTAGGTATTTATTTCTTAATGAAATTTATTCTTTTTTTTTATCTTTGAATCATTTCCCCTACAACTTCTTGAAATTATTGCTTTGGCTTGAATTCGAGTGAAATGGTGATTTTTCAAAATTATTTATACACATTTTCGCAATAATGTTGTCTTTTTATTTCAAATTCAGTTTTGGAATAAAATATACTGAATTCTGTGGAATCAGGATCCATTAAATCAGATCAGCATTCATCCAAACTTTGAGACAAAATGAAAAGCTTTAATTTCTGAAAAGACCAAATTTTGCGCGATTTATTTGGCGAAGAGAGTTGTTCAAGAGATGGCTGTAGTACTACTGAAGGACAAGCGTTGCAAATTACTCGTAATATTCTACGAATGCAATTGAATTGCAACTAGTTATAAGTGACAATGTGGTCGATCGTGTTTGTTCTTGACATTTCATAAGAATCAGCTTTATTTGATCACAACCGTATCTCTCATTTTACAATGGAGATTCAGCCACCACAATGCAGGCTCGCATTCACCGCCCGTGTTCGTCGTCCCCACCGACGCTGCACCCGACTAGCCGCGAGGGTTAATTACTGCGCAGACGAGGCGCTTGAGGCGGTTTCGCTTCCCGCCTCCCTCCCCCCCCCCACCATCCCCTCCCCTCCCCTCCCCTCTCCGTGCCTGCCTCTCGCCTTTTGTGTCTTCCAAGGCGCTGACCAGGACCTCGCCGAGCTGCTGCTTTGTCACGGAGCAACTAAGTAACGATCCTCCGAACCAAGGAGTTTGTGAGCAGTGTTGCCAGATTGAGGATTTACACCTTACAATGAAGTGTTTCTGTTGTTTGAGGACGGGAAAGGGGAGAAATTTGGAGTTTTTTTAAATCAAATTAAAAATAATTTCTCTAAATACTTTGTACTAAACTCAGTTTTAAACTTCAGGGATTTTTCGGGCATTTTTAAATTCTATAATTTGTCAAATAATCAGAATAATTTCGAACTCTCACGACTTAAGTTTGAACTACATGAGAAAACAGAGAAAGAATTATCTTGTTGCGATAGCTGATAATACTACTTGGTGACGTTCAGGTACCTCCATTTTAGAATTTTTATCAGAATTTTCAATTCAATTCAACGACAGTATTAACAAAAGTATTTATATTTGATGTTGGAAGATTTTTAAACTGAAATGAGCAAATGTAGGGAATTGTTATACATTTGAGCGCAAGGCCTTCAAGCGATCTGGCAACACTGGCTGTGGGCGCACGTATCAGATAATGGAGAGCAGCTCGTATCCGGGCAATACGCTCAGCTCAGCTCAGTTGAGATGGCCTCGGAGTAAGAGCACGCCTCCACGAGCGATAATGTGCCACAGAAATTTACGAGAGAAGTAGTTTCTCTCTGTGTACACGCGTCTAAAGAATCTCGGACATACCAAGAAACTTTTCGCATCTACGTCTTGCTCGCGAGCGCCGTCACAGAAATACCCTTCTTCTCTCGCAAATTATTGCTTAGTGAACTCACGCCTTAAGTGTGTGTGTGTGTGTGTGTGTGTGTGTGTGTGTGATTCTGCTTTGCAAAATTGCCACAATTATTTTTATATTTTAAACAATGAGGGTTTTCGTTTAAAAAGATCTTTGAGATTTGTACTCGTGATTTTCAATTTCTCACTCAATTTCATGATTTTTGCTTTAAATGAAAGGTAGTGTAGTCTAAAAATGTCACGTGGTTTTGTATTGCCTATTTTATAAAATAAACACTACATTTTAACAACATACTGAAATTAATAGAATGAACGCTTATCTGCCATCATTTATTACTTCATTGTATGATCTATCAAAGTCCATCAAATTTCGTCTTCGAGCACTCGTGTGGGAATGTAAGAGTCAGGTTATAGATAGCGAAGAGAATATATCGAGTTTCCTTTAGTACAGAGCGATTTTAAATGCAAAGATTAGTGATTGTACATAAATTCAAAGTATAGCAAATACCTTTTACTAACAATTTCAGGGTTTATAATTTTATATGTGATTTATTACGTTTTTACTTTCTTGCTACGGTGTAGAGAGAAAGTTATGTAATGCTGCGCGGAAAAACGACGAGTTTTTGATAGAAAAAACTCTTATTACAGGGTCCTGGTAACGAAAAAGTAGATAAATCCAGTTGCT
The DNA here is from genome assembly GCA_011170035.1 of Teleogryllus occipitalis. Taxonomy (NCBI): domain Eukaryota; kingdom Metazoa; phylum Arthropoda; class Insecta; order Orthoptera; family Gryllidae; genus Teleogryllus; species Teleogryllus occipitalis. The sequence goes on from BLKR01001373.1 coordinate 257,979, forward strand.
AAATTTAGAAAAAATATCCTCTAACACGAGGTTTAGTCAGAATCTGTGAGTTGTGGGTCCTTCATACCGAAAAATCAAATGACGGCAAAACGTCTCTCTGTCCGTTCTGTGAACAACGCTAGCGGCTAAACCGTTCGGCCGAGTTCCTCCAAAATTGGTATTCCTCAATTGATTTGGTTGATGTCGCGGCCCCTTGAATTTGAAACAGATATTTTAATTTTGGGGATACTTTACCTAAAGCCCCTGAGACATTTTCCAAATTGTCAAAAAAATGGCTCCATCGATTTTGATTAAATTTTTTTGTTAGATAGTATGAAGAACTATTAAGAGAATGATGCAGGTCTCATGTTTGTTAAAAACCCTGATTTTTCGTTAATTTCAAAAGGTCAATTTTTTTTAGTCTTCCTACATCTAAAATATTGAAGATAGAGTTTTTTCCTCAATAAAATATGTCCCTTAAAGATACATTTTAAAAAAGGTCATTTTTCGAAAATTTGAGTACTTTTCGCGTAATTTTGCATGAAAATACGAACCAAAAAAAAAGTGTTGTTTTAGCGCCACAAGATAAGTTAAAGAAGACAACCGGATTTCTTTGCCTTAATTTTGTACATCATTCATTCATTTTGATAAATATAAAACATTTAAATTACATTTTGAGAAATATGTTTATTTTGTGAATAGTGATTGATTAGTATCAGAATTTGTAAAATTATTGCGAAGGATAAACAGATGAGAGTAGTGAGCAAATACGACAGACAGCTACAAATTTTGCTTAAAGAAACATTCCAATTCAGGTAAGCATTTTACAAGGTGCTTTCATATTCATGTACACACTGCCTTCTTGTATTAAAGAACATTATTTTAATTTCATTCTTATATTTATCATTTTTGGAACTGTTTGCCCCCACTTACTTGGCCACTTCGCTCAGACTCACTCTAATGTCGTCACTCGGCACCAGCGTCGCCTACATGAATTACTATTAGAATACTTTATGATAATATTTACCAGGATACAAGCAAGGGATGATACACGTAATGTTTCAGGGAGAGAGATTTCAAATCGGACATTTCTATACAGAAAATAGTTTGACATAATTAATCAACAAATGGTCAATCCAGCTTGAAATAAATGAAATTTGTATTCGTAATGGAAATACTCTGTTAAATGTAATGGGATCAATATGTGGTAATCGTATCAAATAAATTGTGCAAAATCATAAACAAATATTGGATTGGGGAACATGACTTCCTTCTCCTCATCCCGTGAAGGTACCAAGGAAATACTCCGACTTGAACGTAGTGATATCCAACGGCAGGAAATGGAAGGAGAGGGGATACTGTCATCCAATCGGAAACTTCGTTTCGGCTTAAATTGTTGGCATTGAAGCTCCCGATTGGATGACATTGTCCGCCTTTCCTTCCAGCTTCTGACCTTGGGGAGTCATTATATTAAAATCGAACATTATGCCTTGAGAAGAAAAATGATAGGTTGACGAAGATGACCTCTTTTATTTCTTCTGATAAGAACGTCAACAACACCAAATCAGAATTCCCACAATTCATTATGCCTTGCATTTCGGCCAAGACTATCAGTTGTACACTTCAGATGTAGGCCCGGAAGGTGGCGCGGGTGAAGTCACCAAGGCGAGCACAGCGACGGCGGTGAATTGGGTGGGGCCGGGGCCGGGGCCGGAGGCTGCTGGTGACGACCACAAAGGCCCCGGCGCCGGGCGGAGGTGGCGGGTGGAGCATTCAGCGCTGCCCCGGCTGTGGAGTGCGGCGGGGCCTTTGTGGGCGGAGGCGGTGCTGCGTGTCGGCGACGGGTGTCGGGCAATGCGCGCCGCGCGGCGTTTGGCGCTTCCATCCGCCCCGCCCCGCCCCGCCCCGCCCCGCCCCGCCCCGCCCCGCCCCGCCCCGCCCCGGCCCCGGCTCCGCCCCCGCCCCGCCCCGCCCGGCTCGCACCGGCCCTCCCCTCCCGCCCCCGCCCCGCCCCGCCCCTCCCCCCCGCCCCCGCCCCGCCCCCCCGCCCAGGCACCGCCTCCCCCACCCCGCTTGCCCTCCCCGCCCCGCCCCCCGCCCCCGACCCTCCCCCACTCCCGCCCCCCCCCCCTGCCCCGCCCCGCTCCGCCCCGCCCCGCCCCGCCCCGCCCCGCCCCGCCCCGCCCCGCCCCGCCCCGCCCCGCCCCGCCCCGCCCCGCCCCGCCCCGCCCCGCCCCGCCCCGCCCCGCCCCAACGTGACCCCTCCCCCGGCATGCTCCCGGCCGCTGGCGGTCGCTCCTAAACGCGCGCGATGGTGTCTCGCAGTGCTGGCTGGGCGGAGAGGGTCGTATTTACGAAGTTCTGCCAGCAGAGCTCTTAGTTGCCTGCCATCTGGGAGGTCAAGGAGCGACTGCCATTGGCTGGGGGTCGTTCATAAATCGCAAAATCGAACCCTGGCAGCCTGCTAGGCCTAGCAGGCCCCTAGACGATGTTTATAAATACGGCCCAGAGTTTTCACCGCAGTTTTAAGAGTAGTGAGAGATTCTCTTATTGTTCAGATGGCAAAATCAAGAATAAGGAAATTTTTGCAAACACGCCAATAATGTTAAACTGAACAACCCTTACTAGTAACATCTCAATCGTCAGAGTCACAGTAACTCATCAACTTCCTGTCGATCGCTTTTTTTGTTGTTGTGAGAAGTGAGTTTTTCTCATCAACAGGAACAACAATTTAACCAAAAGGCTTCCCTCCACCGGTTCACATGACGTGTCATTTTCTCCAAAAATAACAAGTTATGTTGCTAATATCTTTAGTATCATGCATACTATTGCATAACAACCACAATCCGTGGAACAGAGAAGCCTTTGATCTAGCCTTCTATTGAGGTCTTCACGCCCTTATAAATCATTCTGCTTGTTTATTCAGGATCTTCTCACATGATACCCTGTTGCCAGGTAGAGACAAATGACACAAATGACGATAACCCACTACGTTATAGTTCCCAAAGTTCCTTTAGGTCAGGGCGGCTCAAGCGGACTTGGCATTTCCCGGGCCAGCGGTTATCTTGCGGGCGGCCGGAGAGGCCGACTCAGCCCGGCGGTTGGGCGGGGCTGGGCGAGGAGAGGAGAGGAGGGAAGGCAGGGCTTGAATTGCTGAACGAGGGGAAAGGAGGGGTAAATGAGGAAGGGAATTCCAACTTACAACGATTGGGTTGAGCGTAATGAATCAGCAAGGGGTCCCGGCCGGCAGTTTGACCCGAAATATTGCAATTGAACAGCTCTGCAAATCGGTGGTCCTACAAAAGTGATCATTATTAAAAAACAAGATACTGGAATAGAGTAAATTGATATGTGTGAATCTGAGAAAAAATATACTCGAGATAACAGAATAAATTACTTATATATCCTAAAACTATCCTGAAAATGGATAAATGACTACAAAATGCCGATAATGGATGGACTTTCAGACTGATACATTAAGCTATGGTTACAAGAGTTCATTATGAAAATAGAAAAAGTTGTCGCTACGTTAGCGTGAATGAATTTACAATACTCTACACTACAGTTTAATGAACTAGAACTGAAAGCACCTAAAATTATTGTAGCTGAAATATGCCGCTGCCTAACAGTATCATTACATTAGAGAAACGTGAAAGTTAGGTTAAAGAAAATATTTGAGGAACTACATGCTTATACCAACCTTGTCCTCCATATTTTGGTTAAACTTATACTGTTAAACTAAGGTTTACGTCTGTTCTTTCGTGTATTATTCATCTTTTTGGGCCTAAATGAAGAGATTGCACTTTTATCTCGTTTAACAAAATGCTTATAGAAAGCAAATCGATGTATACCTTCCAGATGCTTGGTATAAAATGTATCGGAATTTTGCAATGCCAAAGTGATGTTGCAAGAGGTACACTGAAACTAAAAGCCAAACGTTTTCGCTTCATATTGGTATTTCTCTCATATTGGTATATTGGTATGTCTCCAAAAGAATCGCATACTTTATTTTGTCTCTCATGAAATACAAAAGGTGAAATTTGATGTGCACTAGCCATTTAGCTTTTGTTGGATTGTTATTTTCTTTCACTAACAATTTTTGTAGATTTTTTTACAAAGAAATTACTCATAAACTAATCACAAAACCCGAACTTTTATTTTAAATTATTTGCGTGACATTTTACTAAATGTCCTTTCATATTTCGTTAAACAAAGTGAAAATATGATGTGGCTAGCAGGACGCTCATCTTTCAATGTGTCTGAGGGGTTGTCATGTCGATTTTAAAGAGAGGATGTATTGACGAATGTGGGTCAGAGCGTTTGTGATCGATTTTCTTCTTTCTTCTCTTAGGTGGACATCCATATGAATTGGATGTAACATATACGTCATATGGAACGTATACTCAACATGGTGCGACAGACATTGATGAAACATCGAGCTTTCGCAAAATATCATCTGCATGTTGTAACGCTAGTGCAGCTTCTCAGACTGACAAGAATGAAAGAGCTGAATGTCTACATATTTTTGCGTTAAGTTGTGATCTCACATTTGAATCAGACATCCAGAAAATTAAAATAAAAAAGTTTCATTTTATTTGATATGTACATCTTTTTCTACAAAAAATTGAAAATTCCTTTGACTTATATTCCTCTCGAATTTCAAAATTTAAAAACTGTCAGTTCCTACACATCATTACAAACGAATACGTACCTTTGTAACCGATTTTATATTTACAATTAATATGTTAAACCCTTGGTGAAACTAGTATTTTGACATTCTAACCTTCAAGAACATTTTAACCTCGGTTTTCTCAACACATCAATTTATCCATGTAATATCCCATCATTTATTAAAAATAAAAAGTTTTCTTCCACGACTATAAGCTATTCTACTTTAAAATGGGTTTTCCATTATATCATACAACTCACAAAAACATTTTTAAATCAATACTCTCTTGATCATTAAACTTTCAATAATTTCTCTTGCTCATCAAATCAAAAAGGGACTAGTGCAAATAAACTGCATATATGTAATATCAACTGCATGAAGTTCTCCATGTAATAAACTATTAAAAGTTAAAGATTCGCAGTGAGTTTCAATGTACTATTGTCCATTGAGTTTCAATTTCAGCACTTTAAACTATGAGACTTATTAATAATGATATATACCAAAATGTTTCCTTGAGAACATGTAAGAATGTCCGGTCTTCATGTGTTAATCTACTTAATTACTTTTACTGGCATAGAGTAGTTCCAATTTGCACTAAAACAAATTTTGAAAGTTGTGAGACAATATGAATGTTCGCTTGGACTTTTCAAAAATGCTGCGTTTCTTTCTGAAGAGCAAGTCACATTTGAATACAGCAAAGGAAATAGTACCGTAATCCTTCCAACAAGAGGTCGGGAAAAATGCAGTATTGAGACATGGTTCCATCTTCCTTATTAAGATAGACTCTGACGGAAAGGGGAATTTCTAATACGAGGTAGAGTTAAAAAGTTCCCGTAATTGGTGAAAATGTTTTTATTTACTAAAGGTACAGTAAATTAAGCTAATTTACCTTCAAAATACTCCCCTTTGCATTTAAACACTTTCCCCGAAACGTTCATATAAATGTTGGCAACAGTTCTGAAAGCCATTTCTAAATAGCTCCGTAAGCCGCCTGGTCGCATTTTCCACCACCTTCTCATAATTAGCGGAACGTTTCCCTTTAATTTTCACTTTTAGCCCGGAGAACAGGTAGAAATCGGCCGGTGTGATGTCGGGTGAGTGGAAAGGATGTTCAAGAGACGTAACGTTATACTTGGCGTGGTAATTTTTCACCAGTAATGACCTACAAGCTGGGGCATTGTTATGGAGTAGGACCCAATCTTTTCCTTCCCATTTTTTTTACGTTTTCTCGCGATGGCATCTCGTAGGCGGTGAAGAATTTCCACGTAGAGTTCTTCGTTGACAGTTTGACCATCTGAAATGGTCATTTCGTCAATGGCCATTCTTCTCTTCCCACGGATGATAGACGAATATGCTCGATGTTTTCGTTCAGGATGGAAACGTATGGGCGGCCGCTACGCGGGTTATATTCAACACTAGCGCGACCTTCACGGAAACGCTTATGCCATTCGTACACTTGAGCCTTTTTCATCGCATCAAGGCTATCGTCAACATCTCAAGAGTTTCAGATGGTGATTCGTTTAGCAGAACACAAAATCTGATGTTTTCACGCTGCTCTATAGCTGTCATTTTAAAATACAACGAACTCCAAAACTGTCTCCAAGTGCGCACCTCAGCTCACTGATAAGTCGATACACCAATCCAGGCAGATCAGCTGTTTTACAAGGAGTGTCTCCAACTTCAACGATTGAAATCCCTGACTGACGCTCGTTTGGCAACGCAGTGTGCGCCAATCCCGGAAACTTATTGACTCGCCTTCGTGGATCTTTTAAATATTAGTTTTCCTAGGAGATTTGACAAAAGGTGTGCAGAAAACCAATTATTAACTCTTAAACGTTTAAATTATACGTATTAAGAGTATAACTAAACGTCCCACAGTAAAATTGTTAACTGGTTCTGTAAACGTTTAGCTTCCGCTGCAAAGTACAATAATATTGTCGCCGCACTAAAAAGTTGACGCGTGTATAAAAATCGTCAATTTTTAGTTAAAACGAAAAAATATATTTAGAAAAGTGTATTTTTACATGTAAAAATTAAATAAAATAGTTCATGAGACAATTAAGTCAATCAGTATGGGCCAATTTTCATGATTCCTTTTGACGAACGATTTCGGGAATTTTAGAGAACGCACGCATGCGCACATCAGGACCTGATGCGGTGGAGCCTTTGTGCGCATGCGTGTGCTAGCTAAAACTTGCGAAATAAACGACTAAACATAGAAAAAAACAGTTTTCTTACGAAATGACTTCTTACGAAATTTAGCGGAAGCTAAACGTTTACAGAACCAGTTAACAATTTTACTGTGGGACGTTTATTTATACTCTCAATACGTATAATTTAAACGTTTAGAGTTAATAATTGGTTTTCTGCACACCTTTTGTCAAATCTCCTATGAAAACTAATATTTAAAAGATCCACGAAGGCGAGTCAATAAGTTTCTGGGATTGGCGCACACAGCGTTGCCAAACGAGCGTCAGTCAGGGATTTCAATCGTTGAAGTTGGAGACACTCCTTGTAAATCAGCTGAGCGGTCTGGATTGGTGTATCGACTTATCAGTGAGCTGAGGTGCGCACTTGGAGACAGTTTTTCACTCGCCGAGAGCGAAACGCGGTTTCCCGTGCTTGTTTTCCATGGGCGAAACAGCTAATTTTTTCACAGTGAGCGAAACATTTGTAACGATCTGCAATTGTTTTTCATCTTGATGACGTATTTGTTTATTATTTACAAACAATAGTGTTACGACACTGACTGGATTTCATTTAATTTTGTACAAGTAAGGTAAAATAGGACTTTAGAAAGTGATTCAGAGATAGATTTTGGAGAATGGTACCGAAGGATTTCGCTGAAATGGCAAATATTGAACTGATTGATTTTCTTAACTGAATGATTCATGAACTATGATATTATGGTAGATTTCATGTAATCTGGTGTATTTTATAATTAGGCTGCGGAATTTGTATATTTGAATCTTTTCACTCAAACATTATGACTTGCATAAGGAACACAAATTCATTTCTACATGACCTAAACCATTTTTCACAATACATTTCTACTAGGAGAATTTCCTCGTCACAGAGAAGTTCCGAGCATAAAACTTTCGAGAGGCAGGCAGTTTTCACTAGTCAATAAGAGATTTTAAAGTTTCTGTTGAAATTGATGCGCCGCCGGTTATACTCGTTAGCGGTGGAACTGTCACTCCCCCTCCCCGACGTAATCCTGGGCGGGATTCGAACTCGCCGCCCACGCGCCAAGTGCCGCCTGGCGCGGGGGCGGCCAAAGCAGATTAAGTGAGCGGCCGTTTCCAGCCTGGCGCGCCACCATCGCTCGGCTTATCCGTATTTCAGTCACCAACGCTCTTCCCGTAACTCGGCAGACAAAAGCCTGCAACAAACCTTCCAATGAACTTGCTTAGAGTAGAATCTTTGCACTTCAAGGTTTGCGAAACTTAGTGCGGTTTAAAATCATGATTGATTATCTCTGTCGAATGCTGCGGTAATTTACTTAAAAGAATGGTAACATTCGAATTAATAGTTGATTGTAACTGACCTAAGTCACCGCAACTTCGTTTAGCAACACAAGAACAACATATTTTAGTAACTTGTAAAACAAATATGTAGTATATCTTATAAATACAGTAAACCCTTATCACGAACTCACTTAACACGGATTTCTCCGTAACACGAACAAAACTTCGGTCCCGGCAAAGAATTACGGTAATACGGACATTATAATACTGGGATAACACGAATTTTTATAATACGAACTCCGATTATTTCGGCCCTTTGGAATTGGTGTTAATGAGGGTTTACTGTACAAGAAAATACGCTGTCAATTGGCATTACAACAAAGTGGAATTCTATTAGCTCCTAGTTACAGAACAGAACTTACCATTTCACTGAACAGAACGAAATAACTCAAATGTGAACTGAAGACCAAAGTGAAATTTCTCATGGATAAATGTTTGAAAAAATGAATAATTAAATATGGACATTGATAAATGATCGATTTGGACTAACACTCAGCCAGTTCTTTGACAAAATTGTATATTTTTCATCACACGGAACATTCTACGTTATCCGTTGATTGACCGCAGTCCAGGCATGGAATATTCCCTTCGCTGTCTCCTCGATCACAGATGCTTATTGTTTTCTTTACAGTACATCATCTCCACTATCTCCGTTGCGTCTTTTGCTAACACATTTTGCACACCAATCTCTTCTCTAAGTTTTTTCCCCATCTTCCTTTCTTCAAACGTGTCTTCTTCATTTTAGAAGCAAATGTTATATTCTTCTACTTTCATTCCTTTGCAACTAGGGTTTGTCTTGCCTCTCTCACCTTCAAGGAGCTAACGCCACACCATTTCCAGTTAGTTAATCCTAATTTATTTGATCTCAATCACCTCTATTGTCTCCATCCTATCAGTTTCCATTTTACCATATTATCTGCCTTCAATACATCAGCTTGCTTCATATTGGTGGCACCAATCATGACTAATGTTATCCCTCAAGAGCGAGCGATCTCTGAATCTGCAGCGACTCTGATCAGGAGGCCTTAAGGTTTGAATCCTGATTGTGGAGATTTTCGATTCTGGCCAGATAGTTAGGTCAAATTCAACTGCTGTTTGAAGGAAAATTCTAGCAATTGGCTGCTCTGATCAGTAGTTTTCTGTTGTTTCTCCGATCAATTCTGGGCGAATCCCGGAGCAGAACCTAAGAAAAGGACCAAGCGATATTTCCTTCCTCTTCCACCAGTAGCGGTAGCTCAGTGCATCAAATGATGTCTATGCAGCGCCTCTAACCGGGAGGTCCTAGGTTCGAGTCCTGACGGCGCGCCGCGGCGGCAGGATTTTCGACACAAGCTGTTCAGCTAGATCGAATTCAGCTGCTGTCTGGAGGAGAATTCTAGCGGCCGGCTGCTCTGATCGGTAGTTTTCCGTGGTTTCTCCGATCAACACCAGGCGAATACCGGAGCAGTACCCTATCAAACGGGCCACGGACCGCGCGCGATCTATCCTTCCTCTTCCTTGTCTTATACTCTCCCCTTACACACACACACACACACACACACTTACACTAACATGCACTACACTACCACATATTCCGGGTGACCGGTCGGGAAGTTAGAGCTTGTTCCGACTGGGGCAGTGCCCCGCTGGTGGGAGAGTCCTGGTTAGGGGGAAGCCCCACTAGCCGACGGTAGGTCGGCGCCGGATCTCGCCATTCAGCGGGGGAAGATCACAGCCATCTCTCGAGAAAAACATGTACTACACTAACGGGACTAATGACCAAAGTAGTTGACGCGCCCGGAAACACGAAAAAATCAATCAATCAACCTTCCTCTTCCTTGTCATATCCCCTCCCCTTTCTCACGTACACTTACATGCACTACACCACCACACATATGGGGCCAAGATTAGAGCTAGCCTCGTTTGGGGTGGACCGCGCTGGAGGGAGTTAACTCCCGCAAGCCGGCGTGTGATTCAGCACCGAGTCTCACCCAGTGAGATAGGAAAACTGCCACCTCGTGGGATAAAATATACACTGCACTAACGGGAATAATTACCAAAGGAGCTAGCGTGCCGGAAAACATCAATTAATCAATCAATCAATCAAAGAGCGAAGTGCCCTGACCGTGTCCACCTGTGCAATCGTTGAAGAGCCCCGCCGGTGCCGGTGCTGGTGCGTGGGGGCGTGGCGAGGGCAGGGTTATTTGGGCGGGCCGTGGGGCGTGGATGAGAGGGGCGTGAGCGGAAGGGCGGGCAGCGGGCGATGCGGCCGTGCGCACCACTAAGCCATCAGCGTTCGGTGGAAGGGCACGGACACTCCCAAACTCGCCCGGCGCCCTCTCCCGCGCCCATTTGCCTGTGCAAAGGACGCCCACGGCCCGGTCCCGCCCCGCCCCGCCCCGCCCCGCCCCGCGCGCCCGCGTCCGGTCCGCGCCTTCGAGCGACACCCCCTTTGAAAATTGCGACGAAAGGCTTCCCTCCGAGTTGGCCGCTGGCGCGAGGGACGTCCGGTTTCTCTGTGTACGCAAGGGCGCGGGTTCGCTCCACTATTTTGTCCTCGCGAGTCTTTCTCTGCTCTTTCTTTGGGAAGAAATCCTACCAAAAGGGCAGATGGCCGTAAATTAAGGACAATGCTTTTAAGTCGGGATCCATTACGATGGATAATATTGTTTTATCTCCTCAAATCACTTTAATGTTTGAAGAGTTATAATTGCATTTTATAAGTGGAGTTATCTGCTTGAAAAGTTTACAATATGGCTTACTAAGTATGTTAAATGATGTTAACTTTGACTTAAACTGAGGATATTGATGAGAAACGTTATATGAATGTTCTACAGAAACATATATCGGTTGTATGTTAATGAAAATGTATCTTCATGTGATACAGGTTATTTTGTTACTAAAAAATTTTTCGTACATAAAATTTAAAACTACCAGAGAATGAACATGACTGCAAACTTCTGTTGGTAAGATTATCGAAAAGATATGTAATAAATTTAATTAAATAATAAAATTAATTTAATACTCTAACATTTTTTTCATTGACCTAAGGAATAAAAACTTTAGTAGATATGTTTATCGATACACAAGTACGCCTTTAAAAGAATACATTAGAGCCATCTTTATTATCCATCAGTAAGGACAGCTTCTATTGCTTTTCCATTATGTCGTTAATCTGCTGCAACTCTGGCGCAACTGGGATATCACGAATTTTGAGTTTGGATGTTATTTTATATCATTCTTTAATAATTATTTGTAACAGAACTTTCCATAAGTCTTTACATAATGCTTACTCAATTATTAAGCGTGTGAAATAAACATTTCACTCACTAGCGAAAACTTTGAACAGGTTTGTTCCCAAACTTAAGTTTTACAGTTGTGCCCATATTGCTGTCCATGAACTAAAGTTCTTAAGAAGAACTCGACATTTACTACTGCCTAACGCTTAGCATCTTGCGTACATAAATATTTAATTAAGCATTGGAAATTAATAGAATCATCTTACCTAGTGTAGTCCGCTGATTTTACAGATATCTACAGTGTCAAACGGCTGAACATGTAGTACTGATTAAGGAGAACTCTGCAGTACCTGAAAAATAAAAGAATGCATCAGTAGAATAGTGTTTTAATGAAATGGAAAACAAACAGTATAAAAATAAGAAAAAAATATTCTGTCACTTGTGTACTATACATGAATGACACTAATTCCCAGATATTACCTAACAATTTTCTTTATTTACCTTACTTTACTGTATTGTGCCAATAAAATTTCTATATATTGATGCCTGATATTTTTAATGTGTATTGTAAGTTAATGTCTTCTTGCGAGTTACTTTCGAAATGACTAAAATATTTTTTAACTTAGAAAATTAACATAAAAGGAATACTCCTTGGGCACTTAACTATGAATTGACTTAGTTTCTTTCTCAGAAGTTCAAATAATATTTTAAGCTTCGAAGTTAAAATTATAATAGACATATTCGATTATTTTCTGTATTTGTATTTTCTATATTAATACATATTGATAAAAGTTCTTGTATGACATTAAATTAAAAGTAATTATAAGTAAAATTGGAGATGGTATTTAGAATCAAAGGAAATTGATAACAACCGTCAGTAAGTCTGTAAACTGAATTACGATGACCGTTCCACTCGTTAAAATAAAATAAGTAGTGTTTCACTATACATAGCAAATGCCCCAATCAGGGCGCTGCATTTCAAAACGTTGGTCTATCCTATTTTTCTTACCGCTTCTAGCCAATTATAAACTGTGACTTATCCATCTTAGGAGGCGATATACATTCATCGCTATGTCGATGTCCAATAAACCGCGTACGTACTGTAACATAACCTCTTATTTTAACACACATTTCAGTTATTTTTAATATTTGACAATTTTGAAACTCTGTTGGACATCATTTCATTCACGGAATAGTCGTATTAAACACCACTCGTGTTTTGGAAATTCTCAGATAAATCCCCTCCTCGCTTCGCGAGTCGAGGTTTTGTCGACAATTTCCAAAGCATGTGTGGTATTACCTATGATAATTTAAGAGCGTCAGGAGGCTACTTTAACTACGAAATTGTAGAAAACTGCGTTTTAATATGAAAGGGTCGATGCACCAGTATTTTTAGAATAAACAATATACTCAAGCGTAATTAAGACATAAAAAGAGTCCAATCAATGTGGCAAAAATCATTAAATAACCACAGGTAGAATTTAACAAAGCTTATTACAGACATGAGAAAATACAACCAATGCGCTCAGAGCAAGACACGGTTGACAGATATGCCCTGTGTTACGTCTATACGAACCGTAGACGTGCGTATTTAGTATTATTTATTTTATAAAGCCCTTGTAACATAACACAACATAACATCTGGAACATAACTTACAACAAAATACACATTTTTAATCCCCCAAATTGTATTTAACCTGAAAAAGTGAATTGCGAAAGAGAATTATGTTAAAAGATACCAGAGTGTAGTAATATTTGTATTAATATCCGCAAAGTGAGAAAGTTTTACCGTGATGGTCTAACGTGGAACAGTAGTTAGTGAGGATAATATTATAAAGAATTAAGTGGATGATAAAAGCGCCAGACTCCAACGTAAAGAAACATTCATCAGCTTCGCTGTAAATATCAGTGAAGTCAAGTGCGATATCAATAGCAGTGAAGACGGTATCATTACATGTTACATCATGCGTTGTTGAGTAATATCTAATCAAGAGGTCAAGATAAACCTAGCTTTGTGAACATTCCACTATTTCAACAAAGCTGGAGACCTCGCATCCTACGCCCACGTGCTAAACCGGAAGCGTCGCCGGAAGGAATTTGAGTTTGCGCCGCTACATTATTGCGGAGTGGGCGCAACAGATGGCGCTGCCAAAAAAATTCTCCGCGTCGTAAAGCTCCGCGTGTGGGTGGGGGCGTGCCGGGCTGTCCCACGCCATGAGAGGCGGCGCGACGGCCGCTGGTCACGCGCTGGGACAGCCGCCAATAAGGGAGGCCGCCACGCGACAGCCACGCCAGGGCTTTGGCACTTCATAATAACCGACTAAAACGTGGTTAGCGGTACAACACTCGACAGAGAAAGTGTTTAGATGTCGGCCCGGTGGCGAGATCGCTAAGGCAGTAGTGTCGTAGTGATCTCGGACCGAAGGGTCGCGGGTTGGAGTCCCGCCTCGGGCATGGTTGTATTTGTGTTCGTCCTTTCACCCTTTATCATCACCATATCGTTTCATCTTCATAGTTACTAAACCATTAACACCAATAGTGGTCGCTAATGACCTAGATGTTGATACGACCTTAAATAACCAATTTAAAAAAATGTTTAGATGTTGGTGTTTCAAAAAGTAGTGGTAAATATTAGTTTCGAGCAGTCGTGTTATTTGCAATGGCATCCGAGGAACACATTGCTTTGTACATATCGTCGGTTTTCTGGAAAACTGTTGTAACTCGAAAAGCCTGTGTTGAATAGGAGGACGAGATTTAATTTCCCCGCAACTACAGATGGTTCCCATTAATCGACGATTTTCAAGAGAGACACATTTTTTATGTCTTTTGGTGTTTTTAATTTTTGCAAATGGATTTTAGAAAACTGAAGTTTTGGACAATATTATTCCATAAAAATAAATGACTTATCTCCCTTCACGAAATAGCAACGCATCTGATACCTAGCGGGAATTGGACCAATGTTAAAAATAGTCGTATTTCATAGAAAAAATTGTTTTGAACTGATTTACCTTAAAAAATTCAATTTTTTTTATTTGCAACAGTATTCCCGAAAAGCGATGACATTATTCATGCTATTTACGGAGTAGGAGATTTATTTTAAGACAATCATTTAATCCTCTTTTCTCCTCCCATACCCTTCTTCCCTTCCCCGCTCTTTCTCCCTAACAACTCGGTATCCTCAAGTTTTAATTCAAACGCATTCATCTCTGCTCTTTCATTCAGATCATGTATCAATTATTTGTTACACTCAATATGTTTCATGAGACTAGTCACCGTATATTCATACTCCATATAAAATGGACTTTGTTACACAAACATAATATTTCTACATCGAAATAGATTATGCATATATATATATATATATAGTTATCTTTAGTAACAAATAGTTCATTCTTTGATCTTGGCGTATAGCGTCTGGCGTATAGCGATCTGGCGTATACCGTCTCTATAAGATGCATATTGCATCTGGTGTTAAGAAATTTGTGCTCATGTTCCTTGACAAGTGGTCTGTTCTATTTCACGAGCAAGGTGGCGGGCAGGTACCCCATCTCTAGGACGCAAAGGGACTCATCAGTAAAGTTCGTTTCTCTGACATGAGGAAAAGCAGTCGTAGAATTCGTTTCGCTGTCACCCATCTCTTCTGGGGACAGAATGAACACGTGGGTTGCTAATACTTCTTAAAACCCTAATCAGGCAGATGGTCATTCTTTTTATTGTTCTACGGCACTTGTATCTAAGACTGTTCGGTCACAATGCGTTAGTGCAGGGACAGGAGCATTTTATAGAAAATTGAAAAAGAAATACGCCTATATTTTTTTTACAATTTTTTTATCTCATCGAGTTTATGTAGAAATTTTCGTTCTTTTTAAAATGTACATTTTATTAAATGAAATATTTATTTTTTGAAAAAAATATTTACAGAAGAATAATACACATTTCAAAGTAAGAAATGAAACAAACCAGGATTTTTTATATTAAGTACATTCGGAGCAACAATTGATCATATTTTGTGAAGTACGTGTAAATTCCAAAATTTAATACAGACATAAATATGCAATTAATCAATTTTCAGACAAATAAAAAATACGTGTCTCTTTTTGTGATGTCCAGATTTAAGAAAAAAATATCGTACATTTAAAAAAATCGTATCAACTCTTGTGCGATTCGACGTGGCATTGCTGGACTACGTATTCAACTTAATTCACAGTTTCAAATCCCATTGCACGTTTTTCATTAAAATAAATAATTACGTTTTGCCTTCGCGAACAATTCACGCTGGTGTTCCTTAAGGATGTCCTCTTAACCCCAATCTACTTCATACCTTTCTTGTTGACATCCCTTCTGGAACTAATCACTCAACAGCATTATATGCGAACAACACAGCAATATATTCTTCAAACCCGATACTGTCAGACGACACTTCTAACCTTCAACCTGCCAACACTTTTCATAATTGGATCTGCTCTTGGAGAATAAACTTAAAGTCTCAAAATGAGAGGCTAAGATTTTCCATTTACGATGAATTAATAATCTTCTAATTAGTATTTCTATAAATAATTGTATCATCCCATGAAATAAATCTACCAAGCACCTAGAAGTTCTTAATACTCGCCTGTCATAGAAACTCCAAATCTTAAATAAAACCAATAACGCACAGACTGAGATTTTCAAATTATATTCCCTAATGAACAAAAAATGCCCTAAATACTGATCACAAGCTTCTTTTATACAAAACCACTCTTCATCCACTTTTAACTGATGCACAACTCATGAAGGGAGATACTACCCCTACCGTAATAAAACATCTGCAAACATACCAGAACAAGATCCTTCGGTTTGCAGAAAAAGTACCCAGTTCATATCCAACAGTTAATTACTCAAATAATTTGATCTTGCCACAATATACCAATTCATTTTTTATCTCTCAACCAAATTCTACAAATCCATAAAGTTTTCTTCAGGCAAAAGTAATTTCTTACTTGGAAAATCCTGTGCTGAAAATAGAATACGGTTTTTTCCTATTCAAACCTCAATGAAACCTGATTCATCCGCTAACCGAACTGTTATATTTTCCAATTCTCACTATAGTCTTCTCTCCACTCACTGTATTCTGAAAAGACGAAGTATCCTCGCTCAAATGAGGCAAAAGTAAAGTTATGTATTAGCTAAACATTATTGTAAAGCACGATGGCGCTGAAAGAGAAAATTATCTCATTAAAAGAATCCGCACGAATTGGAAATTAGTAATATAGATGTTTTTGGATTCTTCCTGAGTTTCTGGGTATCTAAATTATAGACTTTAGATTGGGTATCTAAACTTACAAGGTAGACATCATAGTTTTCATTGAATTTCTGCGGGCGTTGGAAACTGGTGACATAGATTTCCTAGTATTTTAATTCTAGCTTATGTGATATTGTTAATTTTCGTATTTTCATTCGAAAGGCCTGAAAGTTATGTGTCGAATTAGTTAAATTAATCTCAATTCTTAAACCATTTGTCAAGGCAGTCACAAAGTCGTACTTTATCGGTCATCTCTAATTCTTCTTTCTTCCTTTCCGATAGCGCAGCCGTCCGGTTCGGCTTCGGTCTTCCATCCTAACACTCGCAGTAATGCCGGAATATTTCGAGATCACCTCCAGCATTAGAATGACGGAATCAATCACTCAGTAAGTCTGGGATGAGTATTGTGAGTCCATGTCGGAAAATCAGTAGTTGTATTATCCGTTAATATATCTTAATGAGTAGTTCCAAAATTGTAAAATCATATAACAACGAGGATTTAAAACGAATGTAAAGTGAAAAAGTGAAAGTACTGTGCAACAATGTAACAATAAGTACAGAGTTCACAGAATTATATAATCAAGTGAACCAATTAAAAGTATATTGTATTAAAAGATACCGCTCACATTATTGTATTATACTACTTTGGCAGTGCCTTTGCACATGCCATCCTCTTGCAGAAACGAAAAAAGTAATGTGTCATAATTTGACTCGTAGAGGGACTTCACATTGACAGATCCCAAGGATCTTAATTGTGCACTGGTTGTTACTTTCTTGCTATGGAGTAGAGAGAAAGTTATGGAATGCAGTGTGAAAGAACGGCGAATTATCAGCAGAAAACTCTTGTTACAAGGCCCTGGTAACGAGAAAGAGGAAACCCAGTTGCTAAATTTACAACAAAAAAATCACATGATGTAGCCAGACTAGAGGTTTTTCGGGTCCCTGATTCCGAAAAGTTGAATGACGGCAAAACGTCTGTCCGTCAGATTGTCAGTCTGTCTGTCCGTATTTGAACAACGCTAGCGGCTAAAACGTTCAGGCGATTTTCTCCAAAATTGATATTCCGCAATAAACTCAAGCTATTACAATCAAGATCAAATAAGGCTGATATTGCGCCCTCTTGAATTTGAAATCGATATTTTAATTTTTGGGGGTACTTTATATGAAGCCCGCGGGATATTTTCCAAATTAAAAAAAAAATCGCTCCATTGTTTTCTATTAAATTGTGTTATTGGATAATGTAAACGACGTTTAAGTAAATGGTGCAGGTCTCATTTTCGTTGAAAATTCTAATTTTTGAAAAATACGTTCAAATTTCTTTCGGATTCTTTCTACAATTAAAATATTACAGACAGAGATTTTTGTCTTAATGGAATCTGTTTCTTAATGATAGATTCTGAAATAAGGTCAGGTACAATTCTTCAAACATTTGAATGTCTTTTGCGTAACTTTGCGTGAAAATACGGGTGAGAAAGCACGTGCTGTTTTAGCACCTCTGGTTTTTTATTTCGTATAAATATATTAAAACATCTGTTAACGTGTTTGTATTAGGTGCCTCATGAGGTTTCTCCACACCCAACGAAAGCGTATTATATAACCTGGTAAATGTTAAAGTTGTAAAAGTGGTAATTAAAATAAGGAAGTAACATTTATGCTGTGCCAGGAACAAATACATTAGAATAATAAATCACAATTCTACCATTACTACAATTAGTAACACGGAGAACAACATCGAGTTATTTAATATTCTTTTTTTCCCACTCAACGAGTTAATAAAAGAACTTGCTTCTATTCACGGCGAAGCTCGTCTCCCAATTCCTGGGAATCGATCCTTTCGCGCTTCGTTTCGGCTGCTTGAGCGGCGCGCGAGGCACAATGGTCGACCAATCGAACGTGGCCTTCCGCGCCGCCGCCGCCGCTGATATAATTTCGTGGGAACACAGCGCGATGGCGGCAACTATTGTCAATGTAAACAATGGCGAATTGCGTAATATCCACTGCGGGCGGGCGGCGGCGCAGCACGCGGGGTCATGAATCGTTTTCGCAGGCAACGGCATAAACACGTACAATGAATTCGAAACAATCACGGGAGAAACCTGATGCATGTTTCACGTTTTTTTTCGTTTCATTATGTATTCACTTCGTTTTTGTTTCTCTGGGTGGCTTGTATTTTCAACGTTCTTAGAAGTGAGGAATATTACTTTTGTTTCCTGATTACGTAAGACACTTTGGTTCAAATGTTCTAGAGAGAAGAAAAGGGAGATGTTTTGAGATTTGTAAAATAAATAAGGAAGTATTTCACTGCAGAAAGGATTAATTTGAGGTAAAATTCTTCTTGTGATTATGAAGAAATGTTTTTATTTCATTGGTTTCCTAACGTTCTGTTGGGGAATATTTTGATTTTGATTTTCTGGGAATTTCAACACACTGTTATACTCTTTTCATTTATGATTACTACTTTTAGAAGTATATTAAAGTGAATATTCTCCATGTTTTTACGTTTTTACAGACTGGTTATACAGTATAAAGAGAGTCTTGTACTGCTGCGGGGATAAAACAGAATTTTTGATAGAAAAACTCTTATTGCCGGACATTAGTAACAAAAAAGTGGATAAATCTTGTTATTATTTAAATCAAAAGAATCACCAACGTAGCTTTCTTAAAAAAAAGCGGAGAGAATTCGGAGCCTCAGTTGTGGATTCATTGGCCATAAAAATACGCCATGGGCGTAATAAATGAGTAAAATACCAAACTACCTCTTTAAACGAAATGAAAATCGTTATCTTAACACGTTTGCAAGACTGCAGCACCTGGCATAATTTTATTTATTGCATGTGTTGTATTTGTACTCTCAGCAGTATTTTATTTTATTTAATTTAATTTTATGATGATGTCGGTACTGCGAGATTATGAGATGAGTCATGAGAATGAAGATGAAGGAGATAGAGGAATGAAAAGCAGATAAAAAGAGAACAATTAGGGAACCTGCGTTATCCACTTTGTTTACCATCTTTGTTTGTCAGATCATCTTGATCATCTTTGTTTTACAATAAAAAATGAAACATCTTTATGACTTTCACAATGTTTACGTTTAATTCACATATCATGTGAACAAACGTTGAAAGATATCGACAAATTTTGTGTAGGAAAAATGAATGACACATTATCCTTGCAGTTAAAGCACAGGGCTGAGTTACAGTAGTTAACTACAGGCGTTGAACCTCCATATCGAAACAAAATGTCGGACGTACGCCCCAGTATATCACGGAACTAAGAAGGCTCTATTAATAACATTTTGAACCTTCCTCTGGCAGGTAAATTATATTATTTTGCCAAATTAGATAAACCGGAAAGCGTGAACTCCAGCGTACATTTAGCATACGGATGTTTTTCTGTGAATCTCACTTTGGAAGAAAACTAGATACGTATTCTGCGAAAAGTACTCTTGGCTTTTAATTGCTTCGCTTGCAGTAAACTCTGTTTATAGAGTGGAATACAATAGAAGTTCGTGCGACCAGTCGCGATACAGTTTCTGTGCGAGGAAGACACCCGTGACTTGGTTTCATGAACTGTAAGCGTTTCCTTTGTGATTTCCTGGATCTCTAGTACGCGGATTGCACTGGCAGTGAGTGGGAATGAAAGACATTTGTCGTGGTTAGAAGAGGAGGAAGAGAATAATATATTTATGTGATGACAATTTATGTGAATCAATGCAAGACAGTGAAAGCAAAACAAAAGGAGAACATGGAAGATGATGAACAACACAGAAGTATACTTTGTAGAGGAATGACGGCTATTTTTGGAATACGTTATCGCAGGCCGTGAACACGAGCATTCGTACTGATAATATTTTTGCCCTCCGATTCTTAAACTCCGTCCAAGAAATTCGAAAACGTCATTACAAAATCCATCACGAAGAGAAAATTCCGCGGTTCATCTTTCTGACTTCCAATGCGTAAGCCTATACCGAGGTGACTATAATTCGTCCGCAGAGGAAACGTGATACGAGGTTTACCGATGAAGAACTGGAAGTTAGCTCGGAATGCTTGATCTTGCTGGCGCACCAAAATCGTCCGTATCATCGACATTTGGAAAACTGACGGAACATGACGAATTGATGCAATACATGTAACGAAACAAAGTTCTCAATAGAAATGTGATGTGTGTTTCGAGTGTATCCAGAAAATAGAAAGAAAATCTGAGTAAGATGTTGATCTGATATCGACACTGAAATACACACAGAATATAGCATCAAAACGTTTCAACAATTTTGGCAATCTGCTTTATTCATTAAGGAAAGTTCATCAAGTATACAATGAATATAAAACATGAGATGTTTCAAAAACACACATCTACGCGCATGTTTATGAACATACACGTGTTAAAGGATAATACCGTAGATGCAAATCTCTGTGGTATTTATTTATAGCATTTGGAATGTGTCAACATATTAATAAATTATATACTATTTTGCAACTGCTCTGTTTTATATACCCTTTATAAATAAGACAAACGAGAAGACGATTTGTTTATTTTAGAATATTAATTAGAATTTTTGAAATTGTCCACTGTTGGAATCCACGCGCCCACTATCGACACGATTTCGAGCGCATCTTCTGAAGGGTTATACGAATCTATAAAATCATTCCAATTCTCAGGAATCTCTGTACGGAGTGTTGCTACCAATGTTTGTGCCAATGCTTCCAAGTCAACATTCTTTACTCAAATATTACTTTATTTCAGGGTTTTGTATTTTACGGTCTTCCTTACTTTCATATCATTTTCATCACTCCAGGTAAATCACAAATCAGACGTCTTTGTGAGTATTCCCGATTTCTGATATTAATTGTCTTTGGATCGAGTGAATGTATTTTTATCCATGAATTAAGAAAGGAAATAATTGAAGACAGTTACTTATCAGAATTATAAGTTACTAACTTGACGTTCATTCTGAAATATTAGAGACTATTAAGGAGTGTTATCCTCTTACACGCAACAAGGAAAGAAACATTTGAACATAAAAAGTTGAACAGTTAAGACATGAATTGGTAGACTACTGGGGAGTGGAAAGATTGCTCTCTGCTATCAAGAAAACAAAAGAGTTATTTGCTAACGATTAAGCCACCCATCTGTCTTTTTCACAACGCACTTTTACAAAAAACTGAACATAGAAACTTCATAACATTCCAATTTCATTGTGACAAGACAATGCTTATATGAGCCTGAATGGTATTTCAGTACTGAAGAATCCCGAGTAGCAGAGGGTAATGAAAACAGATGATGCACGAAGGATAATTGTCTTGTGACAAAATATTGATGATCAGTTCTTTGCGAGAGAGCGTCACAAATACAAATATTTGTAGCGCTATTAACGTCTTTGGTAATTCCAAATGAGAATGGTCTCTCGTGTTCTGTTCGGACACGCCTCGATATTTTTTAATTTCAATAAAAAAGTTCACACGTCGTTCATTGCGGAGTTTTAACTGTCGAATCTCACTAGAATTTACACTAAAAAGTACTGATATCGTGATTATTTTGAGTGACGCAAAAAAGTGAAGAACTGAATAGACCTCAGCTCGCCGCTCGCATGTGCCCAGAACTGTGCTTCACGATGCTGAACATGTTACATTATCTCACCGCCCTATAGTGAGCTGCTGGAACTGACAGACAAATTACGTCGCGAAAACAAAAATTGGTATGCGGAATTGTGATGAACACTAAACTCCTTCGGACGCGTGTGAAATTAAAATGCAAGAGTCTTGCAATCCCGTAAATCTACCGGGAACAAAGAATAATTAATAAAAACAGCTGACAGCTGCGCGCCGCCAATCAAGACTATATTAACTATGTTTTGTATTCGTGTTTTAAGGTATTTAGCCAGAAAATAGACGTTATACTTTTCGTTACAGTCGCATGATTCAACTAATGAAATTACTCTTAAGCGATAAAATATTTACATGAAAATCAAAGTGGGTTTTGACGTGGCACGTCATGACATTTCTTTTTTCAACAAATAGCTATTTTCTATTATGAGAGTTCTAATAATGGAGCGGAGACAAAAAGATTAAGGGATTTTTGCCGCCCGTGATCATTTAATTCAGTTAACGCTCGTGGTACATACAAGGTTCTATATTTTACCTAATTTTAATGATTCACATTTACCTATCATTAATTAGATCTTAACTTGACTCTGGTTGTCTTTTCATATTTGCCATAATCCCATAATTCCCTTCATAAGAGAACATGTAGCATCATTCAACCGTTTTCATATTTCCTTCGTGACCACAATCCTCTCAGATAAGTTATGCAGTGCATGTCAACCTCCGTATCGAAGACAATAATAAGCAATAACGTACCAGTAAAATACAAAAGAAATATTAATTCTTATTCAACAAAAAAATGTCTTTCAAGGGTATGAACAATTACAAGAACTTGAAATGGAATGGAAAGATATACTTAAAAGTAACATCCAAACAAGAAATACATAGAAATCTTTTAGTTAAATTTTTAATAGTCATAATCATCTCAAAACTATACGACAGTTACAAACAGAAAATAATACAAGAAAATGGATAGAATAAACAAAAAGATGCAGAGAAAAAGATAACAATGGAGGGCGTAAGAGATCCGTTGAG
Source organism: Teleogryllus occipitalis (assembly GCA_011170035.1). NCBI lineage: Eukaryota > Metazoa > Arthropoda > Insecta > Orthoptera > Gryllidae > Teleogryllus > Teleogryllus occipitalis. Next base: position 281,288 of record BLKR01001373.1, read on the forward strand.
TAACATGATTTCCTCTACCGCGAAAAAAAGTTTTACTTCCACAACCGAGGCAGGTTTGGACGTGCCACGTCGTGCCACGTCGTCCCTTGTGGGAAGCGTCGCCAGCGTAGCGGAGGGAGCGCGACGCGACTCGGCGCGACCTGGCGCAGACGCAGCTCCGGCGCCGGAAGTCCTTTCTCGCGCACCTGCGCCCCCTGGAGACGCCGGGAAATCACCGGAGCGCCCTCCGGAGGCTCGCGGGGCGGCGCGGAGGGCGAAACGTGCCGCGGGGCGACTCCGGGAGAAGCCTCGGCACCGGAGGATTGGATTGGAGGAATTTTCGTTTAAATAAATTATGAGTTCTGGGGTGGGAATGTTCCTATGGCACACGATTGGGACATAGAAAGCGATGGCAAAACATCAAACATCAAAATATATTTGGTATTAGTTTGCTTTTGATATTTAACTTGAAAACATTTAAATTGTTAAGACTCGCATAGGTAAGAAGCATTTACTGATTTGAGGTTTCGGAGTTTCATCCCCATCCAGCATCGACCTATTCGTCTTCTCAGATATTTCCCTCTCCAGGTATCTCCAGGCATCTGTGCTAATGTACGGCATTCAGTATGTGTGTGTGTGTGTGTGTGTGTGTAAGTTGAGATGAAGGAACAATAATGATGAAAGAGGGAGAGCGCGTGACACCATGCCCGTTGTTAGGGTGCTGTTCACGTATTCGCCTGGAAGTGTTCGGAGAAACGAAAAACGACAGATCCGAGCAGCTGGTCGCTAGAATTATCCTCCTGACAAAATTCCACCCAGGAGATAGCGTCAAAAATCCGCTACTGCTGTTTCGGACCACATGATTACCGATTACGGGATTACCGATACTGCAGAGGCAAGAAGGTTGCTTCTGAGCTACCGCTTTTGATAACCAGCTTGCCTATTAAACTGAATTAAAAAACCGTGAATTATTACTCTTTAATCAAAATCTGACCACTTAGAGAATGAATATAAACAAAATATCAAACTATTTCATTAAATATACGCGTACTATTATTGTCTGTTGCTTATCTTCCCGTATTGTTTACAGAGTTGGGGGACGTGGAAAACGTCATTTTGTTCAGGCTGCATTCACGCTCTGCATTCACGCTCCGGATTCGTCGTCTCCGACGTCATTCCGCTTTATGCACCGTCTTCAGGCAAGTATAAGTTTTTTCTAGTAATAAAAAGTATTTTTGGAGGAATATTGGGATCAGACGATCCCACCGACGAAGTGGAAGAATCCCAAAAAAATATTTCTGCTTGCAAATTCTGTCAACTGTGCTTCGGATAGGACGTCTCTTGGCGAAAATTCCATTTTGATTGACGTGTGCGGAAGATCTGTTTCATATAACTAATCTAAAGTGTTGAGATTACGTTTTTACGAGGTTCTTCAGTTTCGTACTAATTATTACAATTTGTGATCAACTCGCTTACCTTAAGCTCCATTTCTTCTGCTCTTAAGAATCGTGCGAATTTGAATAATTACGGAATACATTAAAACGTTGCTTTATACTCGTGTTTAATTCCGACCTATGCCGGTGTCTATATTTATTGTGTTGGAAGTTACAAATTTTGAACTCAATTAGTTAAAGAAGTACGAAACAGGACTTAAACACTCTTAAAATACGCTTGGAGTATGAGACCGAGATGGAAAATCACTGTCGCGGAGTTAAACGTATTTAACCGAGTACATGTCTAATAAAAAAACAGACTTAAAGATATTAGAAAATGTTTTTATTGATTATATAAATTTTATGAGTATTTTGCGAACAATACATTAACATTAGAATTATTGTGCTGGATAAAATACCCGGTTTACTCATCTCTGTTTTGAGAGACTGATAAATCTATAATCGATTTTCGCGATCAACAATTTGTACGACAATTATTGAAATCATATACAACATGAAAAATGTGGCTATTATTAATTGTAGTATTATTAGTATTCTATGATATAATTTAGTAAAATTAAAACTTATGGAGCGGATCGTAATGTGTTGTACGAAAGGCCAAAAGAAAACCTTTTCCCTCGGACGCGTAGCACGTCGTATGAGAGCGTGTGGGGTGGTGGTCTGGCAGCGGTGGCGGAGGCGGCGCCGGAGCCGGAGCGGAGTAAGGGCGTGGCGGGGGGGGGGGCGTCCGGGCGACGAGGGAGGGGGAAGGCTAAGACGGCCGACGGAGGGCGGCAGCGACGGCGGCGGATGAAGCGTCTTCCTGTAGCGGTAATTACGCTCAGCTCATGACAGCCGCCTCCGCTGCGCCGCGCTGCGCCGCTCCGCGCCGGCCCGACAGGCCTCGCCCGACCCCGCCCACGCGCGTCCACGCCCCCGTCCCCATCCCCGTCCCCGCCCCTGCATGGCTGCGGCTGCAAACTCATCGTGCTCGCGGACCTTTCTCAGAACAACACTCCGCTCATGAACTCTGAACTCAGCGCAGCTGTAAGAGTAAAATTGTGAACGTGATTTTTATGTCGTGAAATGTGAATGGCGGTGTAAAACTAAAATATAAATAAATTATTTAGATATGGAAAGTAACATTTAGATATGGAAAGTATTGTTAATAATTACATAAACTTTTATTTTAAAATAGAAAATGCAAAAAAAAATAAAATAGATATTAACAATAACATTCTATGTGAACCTGGTGGGATTACTATTTTATTAAGTGTACCTATCTGAGCATATATTTTATTCAGGACTACAATATAAGTAATTAAGTGATGACCAGAGCGTAAAAGGAAGCATTTCTATCTAACTTTGTTAATAATGAAAAAAATTATACGTTTTTCATCAAAACGTTCGAGAACTCTTGAAAGTTTCTCACGTATCCTCAAATTAATTTTAATTTGCATAACTCCATTTGAGGAAAACGAGACAGTCAATTTCATTGTTTTATTTTTCATTTCACGCTGGTAAATAATTCCTTTTATTATTGTTGAGGTTTTGGTCAACGATCTGTTGCATTCGAAACTGGACAGTCTTTTGGAGAATAATGTTTTTCTTTATGCTTCTTTATTGATATCACGAGTAACTTCAAGTGTCCATTTCTAATGAAATGTTGGCAACAAGTACGAAAGAAACAGTATCTGTTTTTTTTGGTGTTTAGTAATTGATTAAAAACAATTTTGTTCATATAATGAAAATCGCGGTGATCAGTGACTTTCACGTAAGAAACACACATTTGTTGCCTGGAATTAGAATCCACTACTTCGCAACCGTCTGCACAATTTGGGTTGGCATCAAATCTTAATTTTCAAACAAAGAAAAGTTGGGCGAATTAAAAAAAAATCACGTGTATTCAAAAAGAAATCATAGCGCACCTGCCGGATTAAATCAATAAGAAGAGCATAGTAATCTTTAGAGCTAAGCGGGAACCATCCCTATTTGCCTTACGTGTCCTCCACCATTGCTGACTTCTACAACCCACACCATTGTCCTTTTAGCAGTATTATCGGTAGATTACGCAAAATAATTTTTGCCGCCAGGGCTTTCTCAGCGCCACGTCAGCCGTCGTCCTCACCGTCCCCACTCATTCAGCTTTCGCGCTGTCGCAGCCTCAGACACTTGGAGACTCTGTGGAGCCTCAGACACGGGGGAGCGGGACTCGCTGCCCCCTCATTTTCCAGTTTTCCATTCTCAACTCTTCGCCACGGACACTACACCGCCTTAGTAAATCAATATTTTTTCTTGATTGTCAATATATGTTTACAAATAAAAGTATCCCAAGTTTTTTATGACAATCATTTATTTATTTCAGCTACTACACCACCTTACCTCCGCGTTTTCCGTGTTTTATTTGGCGGCCTCTCTTCGTGATATTGCCGCCTCAGAATACCAAGATTCTATCCCACTTTGAGAACATTTTACTGGAGAACATTTTGAAAGTGTGAATGTGCTTTAGGAGGATAGGCAAAATGTCATGCCATTTTGCCTATCATTTTTGCCCGTTATATCTTACTTAATATTTTAAAACAATATTTTTTGACGAAACGTTTATATATTTCATTGTCTCTTTGAGACTACTATACAGGGTGAATCACGTAACTATAGAACCTCCTGCAATTTTAGGACGGTTAAAGTTATTGAAATGCAGTTTTCACGGAAGTGCATGAGGGAAGGAGCTAATTAATATGTGCATTCATTTCTATGTTATAATTAGTATAGATCGATATATTAAGGTAAATTTGTTTGTTTCAAATAGAACATTACATGGAAACTTTGTTTTCTTCAAATGAAACTTTACATATTTTTTAGTCTATCATGACCAGCGTAAAAAATCTAATGATATACATGTTGTCATATGTTAAATAAGTATTTTCTTGAGTAATTTTTATTTTTGCGACTCGTAGTTAACGTATACTGTAACGCCCCGAGTATGTGCTAGCAGGGAGAGCACTGTGCGTCCTTGGTTGATGGACGGTTACACTTAAAATATACGTTGAACACGAGTCGCAAAAGATCAAAATTACTAAAAAAATGCTTATCTAACCTATGACAATATGCATATTAGAGGATTCGTCTTTTTTACGCTCGTTATCATGGACTGAAAAATATGTATAGTTCTATTTGAATAACACCAATTTACTTCAATATCTCTTAAAATACAAGTGATAAAATCGAAACGAATACATGCTGTGATAATACATGCACAAATACAGACTGTATCGGCACAGTCTACCGACTTTTGCTGAAAGCAGCGTGACTGACGATGACGGCAAAGCCGTCGAATGTCGAGCTGTCTTAATAAAAATAATATGTTCACGAAGATGACCTCTTTTAATTCTTTTCATAATATTCCTTTAAATGGTGACCGGCATGGATCTGCTGTCTTTTAATATTGATTTTCCATTCGCATTCCCCTCTGAATATATTTCGAAAAATTATTAGGTTTTGCAAAAGTTAAAACTCCTGATTAACGAATACGAATTCCTCAATAATTTAGATAACGAGTAACTAAATATTTAATACTAAAGATATCAACACACACATTTTTAAAGTGCAATAATGTTGTGCTTCTGCTTTTTAGTGGAAATGAAACTCGAAAAATTTCGGTGTAATCTAAGCCCAGAGGTAAAAACGGAGAGCTCCGACTAAAGTAATAATAACAAGTGTTTTAGTGGATGATTGACACGTTGATATTTCAAAATTGATTGTAGACAATTCAAGTACAAACACAATGGAAATAACAACAGTTCTGAAGCGGTAAATGAACAAGAAACCTTTTCGTATTCGGGTGAAGAATACTTAAAATAGTTTTCTTTGTTACCATCTCCTACCCGATCTGCAAATTCACCAAAGAAATGCAACATTTTCTTCTTTTTCTCATCAATTCGTCTGATGCCTTTCTCAAAGTACTCTTTCTCACTGTCCTCAGCAATTTTGCCTTCATTTCCGAGATGGAAAATTACGAATATCTTCTTTCCTCTGGGAGGAAGTAATTTTTACGTGAGAAGTTAGATTTAAACGAGATATCTCAGTATTTCACTAAGACTCATCGTTTTACTTTTTTCTATCTAAATTGCTTATATATTAAGTTGAGGTGAAGAAGATTGTAAACATTGGTACCTGAGAGCGTTGTAATGTGTTTAATTACTTTACCTCAAACAGGAAATATGTAATCCATATTTTTCGTGATACGAGTTCAATGTTTTTATTGGTGAAGTTGAAATAAAATAACTGTTACAACGCATGGATAAAAACACGCAAAACAACTATTTGGTCTTTTTTTGGCTTTTTGCCGGTCTTTTTGCGAAGCTAAAACGTACTCGTAATGTACTTTTATTTAAATTATCACGCTGGTTATAAAAATAAAATCAACTAAAAAAATGAAGTTTTAAATGAAATTTACTATAAACATCTCTAGAAAGTAAGTGAGTCTTCTGTAGATATAGCTTAATATTACTTTTCTTATGTATAAAAATATATATTGTTTTTACCATATTTTTTAAAAGAAAGTTACAGACAAAACACACATCTCTCCTTGTCTCTTAATGCTTTTTCTGATGAATGTTAATCTGTTTTAATCCTAGCTGTACCAAAGTATTTTATGCTCTGAGTAATACCAAGGGTTGGCACATATTGCCCACCTCAAAAATATTAAAACGTCAAGTTTAATCAACTAATTTTAATAAAATAATATTCTGTTGTAATATGCATTTAATGGCTTCACTTGATTAACTTTAGAATAGTTTTACAATCAGTTGATATATACACGTGAGAACCGTTACGACAATAAAAAAACTCCAAACTCAGATGGTTTATCTTTGTGGTGTCCCGGAATACCAAAGGAAGGCAAAATCTATCCACTAGTAAACAATTAAATTAAAATTCTATAAAATGTCACCTTAAAAGTTAAGAACTAGGTTAAGAGTTAAAAGTTAAAAGTTAAGAGTTAGGTGTACTTTACCAAGTTGGTAAAATAGCACTAAAGTACTTTAATAAATAGCAAAAATGTAAAAAACATAATTCCTTATTTTATAAATAGAACTACAAAAAACTAAAATATGTGTGCAAATTTGCCCCTTCTTAACATTGCGAGAGTTAAAACAGATTTTCTGGAGTAAACAAGTATTCACCTCAATTTCTATTTTATTGAAGGTAATGAAAAAGTTATCAATCCACTAAAAGTTTAAAATCCCAAATATATGAATAAATCCGATATTGTGCCTTCTAGAGAACAAATAGCGAACATGGCTGATTATTCTAGATATATTTACAGAGCGACATGCTTACCTGAAAACTGAGTATTTTTGTTTAAAAACGAAATAAAAATGTTTCCGATTATGTGTTTGATTTCGGAATCGTATTTCTTCTCTGAAGCATACTTTTCAATTTTCCACCGTTGATTATTTTTTCCTCAGATATTACGTCATGAACGAATATATTATTTATTTTTGTGAGGATGAATAGTAATCTATTGTCTTACTGGTGCTATTTTAGAGGATGAATTCATTCGCAGAATCGGAAAACGTCTGCAGGTTCTTTCATGTTCCAAGTGTTTGTGTTTGTTCACATTCCAGCTTCAATTTCGCCACGCCCACGCGCTTCGAAGCTCCGCCTTTTGGATCATCTCTCCCCACCCCCACCCCCACTCCCGCCGCCGCCGCCGCCGCCGCCGCCACCGCCGCCCCCACCACCCTCGCTTCATTTCTCCTGAGCCAGCGCGCGCATTTTTCACAGCCGAGCTTCTCCCGGGCGGGCGCGCGCGCCAAGATATCTCTCCCGGAGGGCGTTTACGGACAGCGGAAGCCTCTCGACCGCGCGGCGCGACGTATCGATTGCCGTCCGAAGCGAGATGCTCACTCCCGCTCGCCGCTTGTCGATATTCGTAGACATGAGTTACGGCGGCGTCCTCCGAAACCAGTGGCGATACAATACAGAGGAGACTTTCTCGTCTTATTTGTAACAGTTAACTGTATTGTAAAAATGAAATTGCAACTTGTGTACTACTATGCGGGCATTGAGGGCGACATGCTCGTCGATATAATGTACGGCTGTTTTGTTTTCGACAATTTGTGGTGCTACTATATAGAATAGACTTCTTCGCGTTATATGTAACTTGTATGCAATTTTATATTATATTATATCTTTCGTATTATTAATAATGCAGACATTTTTACAAACTCATTTTTGCAAACTGCTTGATTGGCGCACACATTATCGTACGAAATTATTATATTGTGCTGGATTTTAAGCAATTTCCCGAAGAGATGTTTGCAAGAGATGTCTATAACGTAAGTTAATATCGACTGCAATATAACTATTATATCGTTTTTGATATGTTGTAACACCTCTAATTAAATAGTAAATGATAAGGAATTTGTATGTAATATTTATTTACAATTTTTATATTTTATTTTTGTATAATAGATATTTTTGTTGAAAGGATATCGAAATGCAGAATCAAAGTTCATTTTCATCGTTTTACCTCTCGTATTTTATTTCGCACAATCACTCTAAAGAAGCGAATGTTTAAGTTTTCTTGGTCATTTAGATTTTAACAAAAACTTACATTAGCAACCTTACCTTAGCCTTATTTTTCTCCCTTTATGCATCGCATTTTTTCTGAAAATTTCATTTCATTCTGAAAATTCCGATTTATGATTCATTGAAGCTGATCATTTGATGTAATATGGGCTGTGATGTTTTTCTCGTTTTTCCGTATTAAGTCTTCGGAAAGCGTTTTTCGGTATTAAGTCTTGGAAGAAAAATATCGATATCTGGAATGACAGGCAATGTTTAGCGAAAATAAACAAAAAATAGTGAATAAGTGGTACGTATGTTAGTGAGATGACACGCAAATCGTAGAAGAGAAAGGGGGAAATTAGTTATAGTGCGAATTGGATAATGAGTGAATAAAATGAACATGATAGTTGAGTAACAATCGTGTTTCTGCCCATTTAACTTGCGGGCACTAAACATTTTCAATCACACCATCCTCCATTTCGTTCCTATTTGCAGGCAATCCCGTTGTACAGCGATGCTCGGCGGGTTGCCTAATCGGGGATCATCGGGTCACGCCCGAGCGTTTGGTTTGGTTTGGTGCGCGTGCGCCGACAGGCAATCCGCGCGGAGGATCGTGACCTTCCCCGACGCGTGAGCGTGTGCGTGAGCAAGAGATGCGTCGATGCGTGCGAGCGCGGGCGCTCGTGACGCGCATAAGCCTCGCGTCGGGCCGTGCTCACGCACGCGCGTGACCTTTCGCGTGCCCGCGGAGGGGCGGGGCGGGGCGGGCAGGCAGGGACAAGGCCTGCGACCCGTACGCGTTCCGCCCTCCTCCCGGCCGCCGTTTCTGATCCCCCCTTGGCTGCCGGGTTTCAACCGTACCTGTTAAAAGCTTTTTACTCGTCAGCGTGAGATCACTCGCTAGGACTTGATGCTGCCTGATCGCGGGTTTATCTTCTGTCGACTCGTTGCCATATGTGCACTCAGAGGGCACGGCATTATAATTTTAGTTTAGAAAAGCAGTTTGCATGACACATTTTTTTCTACCTCCCCCAACATGACTCATGTTATTGGTTAAGCTATGCCTTTTCTGTTTTTAATTATTTCCTTGTTCCTACTGCACTTAACAAGAATTTATGTTCTCTGAATCCTCCCCGGTGTAATTATAGTTGAGTGAAAGATTAAATAATATTAACTTGTATACATTCTGTAATTCATATTTTCTCAGCTAGACACATTTCGTCTCAGTTTTATATTGCTTCACCATTGAGTTGAGCGTTGTTGTGTTCTATACTTATGTTTCATATCAGTTTTAAATTAGCTTTGAAATGCAACTTCGTTGTTTTCTTTTGCGTTTTGACACTGATATTTCTTCTTCTTCTTCTTCTTCTTCTTCTTATTGTCTGGGGATATACGTTATCACCTTCACGATCTGCTGTTCTAATCGGATAATTCTTTTTCTCGGAATATGCAAACAGAATTGATTAAAGTTTCTCTATAAAAACCGTGCATCTTTTATATTGATTTTATGTAGTGTGACCATCCGTTTTGCCGAGGTCTCGGAAAAACGGAGCACATCAATATTCAAGAATAAGATAAGCTGTTTGAACGCGCGCCAACGCGCATGAATACAATCCGAAAATGGAAACTACGAACTATATCCGTAAGAGAGCGTCTCGGTAGAGTATGCGACACCGGTAGTCGGGAGAAAGAAAGTGAGTTTCTTTTCTGAAGTAACAGCTGGAGAGTGAGGACCTACCGATCACGAGAAGGCGGCACCTCGTACTGCTACGGACTTCAGGACTGCATCTACGATAAAAACTCTTCAAGACATTCGAGGAGGTAATTATCATATTACAATGCATTAAAACAATTCATCAGGAAAAGGATGAAAGTATAAGTGACGCATTTAAAATCTTTGTAAGAGAGAGGAGTGTGAATAGCATGAAACTAACGAGGCCATTCATTTCTTTTCTTTGCAGTTTTTTTATTTTTATATTTATTCTTCTTATACAATAGACTCAGTTGTCGTATTGTAGATTCTTTTAAATATGGAATTAAAAGCTAGTTACATTCTATAAAAGAATACGAAAAGAGTATCAACGGAAAACGAGACGGAGGCCACATCGTGAGTTGAACAACGGTACTGGAAAGGGGCGACCGTGCGGTTCTGCAGAGGGGCGGCTTTGCTCCCGACCGAGCTGCAAGGACAAGGACATCGAGCGATTGGAAGAGTCGACGCCGCAGATTTCTCTACGCCGTGAGAAGACACAGTAAGGTCGTGCCAACTTGAACAATTTGTAGATATTAGAAGGAATAATTTGTTTCGGAAAGAAAGTATTAGTACAGGTTCTTTATACCGATATTCTGTGGAAAATAGAATCAATCTTTTCTTTCAAGAAAAACTTAGCTAATTGTAAAGTTGCAACTAGGAAATTTACGACTGGAATGATTAGGCAAAGTTTTAAGTATTCTTTGAAATTGATTTAAATGAGAGAAAGGAAACAGTGTAGTTAATTATTAAGAGTGTAAGTTGTTTTCTTTTTTTTTCAGCAAGACAAAATTCTTGTATATGTAAAGTGTTTTATGTTCATTTACTGTAACAGCAATTTAATTAGAATATACTTAAGTAAGTGGAAAGTGATTCGACTTGAGTTTCTGTGTAAGTGCATTCAATCCACAACGGCCCACATGACCCTGATCCCCGCTATTCTAATTGTATTTTTTTATTTTGCGCCCACCTTGAAAACCCATTCTGAGCTAGCCTGGAGGGGTGGGTCGCAGTAGCTTATTTTAAAACGAGACACATGAAATTTGAGTCCAGTTCATTACTTTGCCTTTGAGACGATGATACGTGATCAAGTTTTTGAATTCATTTTTGTAGTACCAAAGTGTGTAGGGATTATGCAAATTTTGTCTTCATATATCATTCTTGTGCTTTTTCTTCAAATGCAAGGGCATTGTGTTTTGAAGTTTAGTGCTATCTGTGGTTGCCTTAATTTAACTTTTCTTCTCTCTATTTGTCTGTAAAACGTTTCCCACAATTCACTAATATTGAAAGCACAAGAAAGAATGCGAATTTTTTTTATGAAGACTAATATTTCAGTGTTAGAACACGTAATAGGATACACATTGGCTCCAGTGATGCCTACGGTGTTACGAATATTGGCTGGGAATTAATGGAGTTACAGGAGAATTAATAGGTAATCCAGCGAATATCGGGTTGTACAGGGATTGCAGCCGTAATGAAATGTTGCCAACTGCATTATTGAATCAGTATAAGGATTTCACCAAATCGTTCCGTAAATACTCGTGATTTAATAGACTGAACACCTAGAATAGTTCTGGGAAGTTCTAAAATATACCGAAAATGTTACAATTTTAATTATTTGTAGGAAATACTTATCTGGTAGCTTACTAAATCTTTCTATAACAGTTTTTTTCACACTTTTATGACTTATAACTGCCTTAGATTACAAGTCATTAGAAGTCGCAGTTTAATTTAATGCAGACATTTTTTGCAAATACCTGTAACGTAATACAATGCTGGGAAGAAGGAATGTTAGTTATGTATTTATAGAAATGTCGAATCAGATCATTGTTTTTATCATGTGTACATTTACAGACATTTTTATTCTTGATGAAATAATTCCTTGTTTCTTAGAATATTTCGATCCGAGATCAACTGTTGGTAATATTATCAAATGTTTGTGTTACTTAATAAGTTGCAAGCAATGAATTTTAAATAAAATTACATGTTAATTTCAATTTTATTTTGAATCTGAATATTACTTCTAATAGCAAACCTTCTCAAGTAACTTCATACAGATCTTACGATAACAGGAATCAACCTCGATACTGTTATTCCGGATGCGATAAAAATTGTACTTACATGTAGATATGCGATGCCATATGATCATGACGTCGTAACTCAAGAAGTGAGAGAAATGTTTAAATAAAAGTTTGTTTTTGTCTTACCTGCAATTATTGGAGCTCTGGAATTTTATTCATGAAATTTATGTACGAATTGGTTCAAACTATCAGATCAATAAAACACCGGGAAGTGCACGAAAATGCATTATTGGAGACATTACGTACTCTGCTCAATGCAGCGATTACAGTAATTTTGTGAACTATAGTTAGGTGCTGCAGAGACACAGGATCTGCACACTGGATCTGCTATTTAGGTAGCTGATTGTCAACTGGAGTAGACTTTAACCACTGACAAGAAGGATTCCAAAAAGGAATAAACCAACCTACATAACGAAAACATAAGATCTTTGAAATTATGGAATAAAGACTAGCTGACAACATAATAGTCACAGTGCCAAACAATCTCATTAATTTGGAGACTTAAGAGAACTTGCAGTGATTGAGAAATCTTCTGTCTGAAGACGAACTGACGCTAAGGGGGAAATGCTGCAAAATAAAGACAGGCGATGACAACTGGTAATTGAAGTAGCATCACAGAGGTTCGTAAAATCCTTAGAACTAGAACCACACAGACAGCAGATTTGGAAGGAGAAAATGAGTGATGAATTAGGATTTCTGCCACATAAAGTCACGACCATTCGTCGTCCACCACTGTAGTAGAATGCATGGTGAGAAAAAAACAATCAAGGAGCTTATTACCAGCATAAAGAATCTGAGAAAAGGACATATACAGAAAAATTCTACATCTTCCTAGCCGAACAATTTTGCCAGAACCGTCAAAATGGCAAGTGGCAACATCTACAACCTATTAAGCACTCTTATGGCAGCATATACAGGACGAACTGTCCTCAGTCGGTGGGAATAACATGTCCATGTCAGAATTGGTTCCTTCGAGAAGCGCGGCGTTTAAGTCGTGTAGAGAGCAACATACATAATAGCCAATTGGAAGAGAAATATATTTGGGACAGTCCTTCCAATCGTCCCGGGGAAAATCTGGTCGGCGCCCCCCCCCCGCCGCCGCCGCCACCGGTGCGAAGCGCCCGCCACGCTCCTTGCGGCGCGGCGGAAATTCCCTTGGCGGCGAGCGGTCTCCGCCGGAAATCGACTCCTGAGCACCGTCCCGCCGCGCCCCGCCAAGCGCCGACAAGCTCCAGTTTCCGCCGCCACACCCCGCCACGCTCTTCCGCGCCACGGCACTCCCCGCCGTGCTACTCCAAGCTCCGCTCCGTGCCCCGCCTCCCCGCCACGACCCCGCAAAACCCCAGCAACCACCCCCAACCGCCGCTCCGCGCTCCAACTTCCCTCCGCTAAGACTCGCCAAGTCCCACCACGTCCCAAGTCCGGCCAAGTCCGGCCAAGTCAGTCCGGCCAAGTCCGGCCAAGCCTCGACACGTCTCGACACGCCTCGACACGTCTCGACTCGTTTCGACACGTTTCGACACGACTCGACACGTCTCGACAACTCCGCCCAACCAACTCCGCCCAACCTCCGACCGCCACGCTTCGCCTCGCCCCACATCTGCCCGCCCCGCCTCGCCCCACCTCTGCCCGCCCCGCCTCGCCCATTTTTGGCGCCAATTTTCTTCGTATTTCTGTCCTTTTCGTGTTGACTGCGGTACGACGTTCAAGTTTGCTGAAAGTGTCTAAGGTGATTATTTGATTATTATGACTTTTCAAAATAAAGCTGAAAAAATACACGGCACTTAATACTATATTTAGTTGAAATTCGAATCGTTTCCTAATTTTTACGCTATTAGAATGGAATATTTAATGTGGAATAGCACTTTCCAGGATAAAAACAAATCCTATGTCAACGTGCAGATCTGCATCGGATCTTTCCATCCAGCGGGAAATGAGTCACAATTTTCCGGGAAAAAATATTAGACCAACGGGACTATTGACTAAAGAAGTTTAAGCGTCCGGAATCATCGTTTTTTATCAATAAAGATTTCAGACATTTTCTTGCAGTTCCTGCAACATGGTTTTAGTTATCAACTAGTGGTGCTAGAAAATGGCACAGGTTTCCCCGTAGTTACCTAATTTATTTGGCGTCAGCATACTTTTCGGACTTTCTACATACTCGTGCCAGCTGCCATCTATCGCCGCCCAAAGTACATTTTTTTTACATTTTTCCAATGTTTCGGTTTCCTAAAAGAAGAAACAAAAATACTTTAAGAATATTATAAAAGAGAAAACCTAGTTGCAAATGACAATTTTCATTAAAAAATTTGGAGCCGTTTTTAAGAAAATGGCGTTTAAGCGTTACAGTAAATGCGAAATTTGAAGTTTTTAATAATATTTAATTTTTGAGTTTTCGAAAAATTTCACTTAGTCATTTAAGGTATTTCAACTCGCAAACGCAATAGTGTTTACAAATCGCTGTAACAGTGTGTATTAATGGTGTGAGAGATATTTCAAAAAAATTTAATTTTTTGTAATTTTTGAAAAACCGTAAAAATAACCCAAAATAAATTATATGTAATATTAAACAGTTCAATTAACATTATTCATAGAAGAAGTTTGAAGAACAAAATTGGAGCTATTTTTGAGAAAATGACGATTAAGTGTTTCTGAATATGTGGAATTTTGAGCTCATTTTCACAGAAAACTGTTTTTTCGAGAAACTTTATATGACATCACATAAAGCATATGTACTCATAAATACAAGGATGTGAACAAATCGCCGTTTATGTTGTGAGAGACGAGTAAGAAAAGACAATTTATTTTGAAAAAACAAAGAATATTACAAAATGGCGTTTATAATATCTCATAGGGTACATTATTCACCACATTATCCAAACCTTTAAAACAATTGGAATCGTTTTCGAGAAATTCTTGTTTTTGTTATTTTGAAAACAACTACTTTTTTAAAAAATGAACATGACCTTTCTGAAGAACAAATTACGGACAACAAATATCATTTGAAGAAAAATTTATATCTTCAATTTTGTAGTTGTAGTTGACGCCGGAAAAATCACACTTTTGGAATTTTCGAAAATCAGAGTTAACTCAGTAAATCGGACCTATGCCACCCTATGTCACAGATTTGGCCTTACATATATACCTTCTGCTCAAGCATTCTGTGTCGCTCTATTCATTTGCGCTCAGAACGTTAATATCTACTATAGAAGATGGAAAGGGATCTTCAACAACAAGGATGGGAATCAATGTTATAGTCGCGAAAACAGTTTTGCCGATCCAACTCTCATTCAACTAGTCCGTGAAGAGTTTCGTTTCTCGTAACCTTTTGTTTATTATAGAAAATATATTTTGAATGGAAGTCAAATTCAAAAAACAATTCTGTTTCATTTTCTCAAAAAAATATTTAGCAAAAGGCAACAAATATATTCGGTCCATGTCCGAGCTTTACAAACGAATTGCAGATCACAGAGAACACAACACGAAGTGATAATTACTCACAAATTAAAAGCAGCAATTCGTGTGTGAGAAAGCAGAAAGCTGGTGAACTACGAGAATTAATAATCATTAAAATGGAACACCTATTTATTACAGACTTCTTTTCCCTTTCTTTCAAATTTGCGGACAATTGATGTTTCTATGCTTATTGTGATCTTATTTCTGTCAAGATTGAAGATTCAGTGAAGTAAAAATTTTAAATACTTTCTAATAAAAATTCAGTATAGAGAACCCTTCTTGAGTAAAAAAATTCCAAACATTTTAAATTCGAAACACAATATAGAAGACCAAAAAAATCTAAAGGAATATATTAATGTAAATGTTAATTTGATATAAAGAAGATTTAGTGTAGTAGTGCATTAAAAATGTTCATTACTGAGTGAATGGATTTGCATAATGTGTCACGAATTTTGTTTTCCTGTAAGCTGAAGTTGATTGTTTCTAGCAGTTTCGACAAAAGTACACACAAAACTCTCATATCTACTTAATGTGAATACCGTGTTGCATAATACGATTACCTCGGCCAACTATGGATACAGACTACACGTTTGTCTGGATACTCCTCTCTACAGATTACCAGACTTTCTAATCTAATCGGCACACATTGGCTCAGTAGATTCCCCGTCGACGTGTGTGGAAACTCAAATGCATGTGACCCAGTACGCAAATTCACATTAAGGCTACAAACACGTCAAAAGAGAATAAACATCGCCTAGCACTAGGCTAATGGATTGAGTAATTGTTCACGGCGAAACAAAGTGCAAAGATACACGGTTTTAAAAAAATGATCCTCGATATTAATATCGAAAATATAAAAAAATATTATGATTAAAATTAATAAAGTTAAATAATACTACTAATAATAATAATAAAGTTTACAAACCGTATTTTTTGTTTTCACTACATGAATTTTAATTTTATTCTGTATAATTGAAAGAACAAGATCTTATTTAAAATAAACTGAAGTTATGTTTTGACTGACCAAAACGTACAACAGTGAAGTTATCTAGAAGAGAGAGAGAGAGAAATGAAAGCATGGGTAATTTGATAGCGTACGAAAGTGGTGATTGCTGCTTCAAAGCTAGTGCAGTGTCTTCCACCGCTGAGGCCCATCCTCCTTGAATCTGCGGCCTACCTATGTGAAATTTGAGATGGTCAAAGCGACCTCTCGGCAAATTTTCTAGGGGTCCTCCCGTTTTCAGTGCC
The DNA here is from genome assembly GCA_011170035.1 of Teleogryllus occipitalis. NCBI lineage: Eukaryota > Metazoa > Arthropoda > Insecta > Orthoptera > Gryllidae > Teleogryllus > Teleogryllus occipitalis. The sequence continues at coordinate 297,808 of BLKR01001373.1, forward strand.
TCTCATTGCGTTTGTTTTTATAATCATTGATGTTATCATCTAGAAAGTTGAGATCATTGATAGATCTCAATTATTTTCGGATGTAAAGAACTCCTAAACTGAAATAAATATATACGAAAATAAATAAGAAATAAATCCACCAATATATTTCGCAGCCTTAGTCACCAAATCAAAATTGAGATGTGATCGTATTGATCAAATTGTTCTCTGAGTGTCAACATTTCCTATAGCATTATCGTGAGGACAATATAAATGTTGTAATAATCGTCATAAACTCTATTAACATAGGCAGTTACCTTCTTGAAAATAAATTAATTAATAGCAAAATTGAAAAAAGAACACATAGTAGCATTTGAGATTCATAATGAGATTCGCTGATCGGTAACATGGAGAGTAATCAAAAATACGTGTATATCACGCGAAGTAATATTACGATTTAAAACTTCTTTATCGTGTTTATTTTTCACCACCGAGGCGATGCATTTCAATACGTTCTCATAAATGAAGTGCTAAATACGAACATTTCACTTGCGATTCTGCGCTGGGAGATGATACAGGAAATGGCCAACAATGACGTGACCGATATTATCGAGGTTCAATCTTTGCAACACTGTTTATCTTTAGTACGTAAGCAGACATGCTCAGTGGCATCCTATCTTCCCTTATGAAGATTGTTTACATGCGACATCAAGTCAACGGATGTAATGGACCCATTGTGTGCTTGATGTGGAGAGAAAACTGACAAGAAATAACACATGTATCGTTATCCTATTTGACACTCACTTTTTTGTTTGCTAGAAACCCTTTCAGAGCAACTGATTCAA